>JADDOH010006093.1:0-37160 GCA_016648135.1 Agrypnia vestita | reverse complement strand
TGTGTGATATTGTCGTACTTTTTCTTGCTTGATTTAACTGCGACGTGCAATATTCTGCTCTTTTTTACACACTGGCCAAAAATACGAGAGTAATGAATACATATTTTTTAATTAAAGAATCCGTCCATTTGCAACAGTTTAATTTAGTCATTTGGTGTGAAAATGTCTAATCGATAATTACAAAAAATGTGACGTTTTAGTTTTCGTAAATAAGGCAGATATTTCATATTTTCTATGGTGTGTAAACCTACGTTACACCATCGACACACAGGAGTTAATAAAAATGATCTGGTATTATAATCCTTTTATGTAAATTATATATTGTACTTCTTACCTAATGAAGTAGATAAGTAAATTTATGACTAATAGATCGAGTCTAATTTCCAAGAAACAAACAAGCATCACTTTGTCTGCTTATATGATGCACGCAAGTACACATGCACACATGAACTGAAGATTATATAAATAACACTTTACTGCTGAAGCACTTTGCTAGTAAAAAATCCACCCTATCTTGCTATATAAAGCGATAACACGTCAGTTTAAGTTATTCATAGTTATTTAGTGTTCGTTTGAGGTGCTCAAAATGATTGGAAGAATATTCTCTTTGTTATTCATAACAAACATTGTTTTTGTGGTAAGTAAAAATTTGTTTGATATCGTATTAAGTAAATACAACCTTAAGTATTTTTATGAAGTTGCAATGTTGCAGAAGATAATTCCATGACAATCAAAGCAAATTAAATTAGATAAAAATAAGATACACAGAAATAATCCTCTATCACTAATCAAACATGATAATTTCGTTGTCTGTCTGTCCGTCCGTAATTTCGTTCGACTTCATGGCTAAGAAAACCAAATTAACCCCTAGAACCCCGGGCCAGCAAACCCGAACTGGCTGCCTAACGCATGTTGCTATCTGCGCCTCTCCGTGGACCGCCAAAAAGATACTGGGGCAAAGACGCGAACCAATGTTCCATCAGTTTTGATGGGTTAAAGCTGGTAGTAAATATTTATAACGTGAAATATATTATATGGATGAAATCTAAGGACAATTTATCGGATTATCGCTTGGCAGAGCTACGTTTCAGAAGTAGAATTTCTAGCGCTAGGTGTATTTTCTCAATAGCTTTTTTTTTCAGTATCATTCAAATATAATTATTTTATGTACCTAGTTTTATTTGAAATTGAGTTTTTTTTTCTACAATGATTTGGTTACTTTATATGTCGTGTATTCAGATATCTGAACTTCGAGCTTTGTTATACTACCTTTGATGGAAAGGCGGATAAATATGAAAAATTTTCTTTGGAACTTGATTTGAATTATCCAAGGTGCTTAATTTGAAAATAAGATTTAAATCAAAATAATTGTAATTCATTTACTTACATTTTTCTTTTTCCTATAATTAGTTTCACGGCATTCTGCAATGTGGTAGTTATTATACTGTCTGATTATGTTTGTACTAGAAGTTATATTTTTCTTGAACATTTTATGTACATATTGTATTTTTCTACGAACTTTATACTTTTGCACTGTTTTATTCTACAACTTATTCTTTTACCACATATTCCGCAAATAAAAATTCCCCCTTTCCAGTAAATATATTGTTATATACTTGTATTATATACTTTAAAAGGCTTTATGGTCGTCAATTACTTAAATAAATAAATTAATGTAATAATTTTCACTGAACTAAATTTATTATCGACGTATTTTTTTAGTCTAGATTTCGTCAAGCGTATAAACATATTTTTTCAGAATATTTTGAGTTTGTTCAAATCTTTCAGAACAGTGCTGGATTTATGTCACAGGGACATTATTAATCAATTAATGTATATTATAGATATCTCACAGAGACGAAACTGAATTTAAGTTTACTTTCCCATAATAAATACAGTTTCGTCTCTGTGAGATATCTATAATATACATTAACATATTTTTTGTTTTTCATTAAGAGCAAAACGACTTTGTTGCAACATTATAATAATATAAAGTAAATTCAAAAATGAAAGTAAATTTTAGTGATGAAAACAAAACAACGTATTTTTTCTTTGGAAAAGTGTGATGTTTCAATCAATGATTCGGCGTTTCGTTACTTTAAAAACATTAAAAGTAATTTGTAAATAATATAGCTTTGAAATTTTCCAGGTCAACACTTATGACAATTATGACTTCTTGGATGCTCCAACTCTTCAGCGTCTGGCCACGGAGGAAGGTACATTCGAACTAGATTCCTTCACATCCGAGATACTAAGAACGGACACTGTTAACTGCACAAAACCTGGCCTCATATGCGAAGACTGCAACACAGTGTCGTACTGCATCCAGCTTCCTGGAGATGTCTGGTTAAAGGAGAAACTCTACAACTGCAGCTCGGGAGAGTCTTGCTTGGCCGCAACGGGTAACTGCTCTTCTCAATCCAATCCAGATTGCGACGGCAATGTCAACGGATACACCTTCACCTGTCACCAAGTCGGCTTGTTTCCTGACGCTTACAGCTGCGGGAAATACCACTTGTGCATCCCAGATAGTAATGCAACTCCTACCAATGTCAGACCAGACTCCATCGAACTGAAATGTGAACAGGGGTTCGCTTACGATCCAGTGACCAGCCACTGCAGCACTGAAATAGTCGATGGACGCTGCCCATCGCTTGTCCCGAGCTGCTCCAGCATCGGGGAAACAAAATCCCTCAAGGAAAATCCGCGATACTACTACATCTGTTTAAGATCCAATCCTCAGGAACCCACTGCGCTCATTCCTAACTTATTTTACTGTCCAAATAACCAAATTTATGATGACACTTCCAAGTCGTGTAAGGTGAACAAGCCTGACAACGGAACCACTTCGAATGGACTTTGCAAAACCCGCGGAAACTTTCCTATAAAGGACGATTGCTTCAGCTACAATTATTGTGCTGTCCAGAATTCAGCTCCCCAGAAAGCGTACTGTTACTACAAAATGTATTTCGACCCAAAAACCCAAACTTGCGTCGATTTTAAATGCTCTGATTTGGACAGGAAATATTAAATTTGTATTAGACATCGCCCAATCAAAAAACCATAGTTCTAACTCTGTGCTGAAAAGTTCTTATACAATTGGCTGATATGGTCATCATATTTGGTGTTCATAATATTATCTTCAGCCCTTGCTGGATGAATACTACTTTTTTATTTCCTCCTCTTATCATGGTCATGTCACTCTCTCTGCGGGGATGTCCCTAGATAAAATGTCGCCCTAAAAATGTTTTTCACTATTCCACAAAATTTACCGATCTTCAAATAATTTTTAATGATATATTCGTTTTAAAAATGTGCTCACCACAACCATCGGATGTTGGTAATTCAGGTTAAGGATAATTTGTACATAAAATACTGATAAAATTATTATTGAGTTAATAAGAACTATTCGAGTTTCAAGAATATCAGTAACTCTCATTGACAGGTGAAGATATAAACAGTTCATATATATATCTACTGATACTCTCGAAACTCGAAAAGTTCTTATAAAATCATGGAGAGTTGCAACAGTGTTTTACTTACAAATTATCTTAAGTGAAGATTATAAAACTCTAAAAGATTAACGCCGATTCTATCAATAGGATCTTGATAAATTTGCTGGAAGCATTTTACAAAATAGCACGATAATTTATATTTAGCGTTTTAATTCTATTATTACTTTTAATTGTGTTGTTTAATGACGAAATACATTTAAATTGTTTGGCTATGGAATTTTTTTTTGTGATCAAGGACGAATTGTGTACAGACACACCTCAACAGTGTCCACGAACGACATCTATGCGAGAAAGAGACGAAGAGTCTTCACATCGCTTCACGCTTGACAGTAATGCAGAAACATCTTGACGGCATTTTACCGGTTATGCATACCACGCGCAGTGAGCTGTATTTAAAAATTTAATCATGTTTAAAATTGATCACAATTATTATAAAACCATTTTTTAAACTTTTCGAAATTTCGGTGGCTATCCATTATATTAATATTAATAAATATAATAAAATATACTGTTTAATTTAAACCAATTTTTTTTCTTCACTACTAGCTTCTGCTCCTGATGGGAATCGACAGAGTCATTGTTATTATCGAGGACTGTCACTTTCAATAAAATTGTGTAAAGATAATAAAAATATTAACTGACAAAAAGCAGTAAGAAATTTTTGAAGTAAATATTCAAAAACAAAATGAGATACAATAGAAGATTTTGGGGGATTGTCGCAGCATGAGATCATTTATTGATTTTAAAAAAAAATCTGATATAAATGAAAAAATATACCCTGAAATTTCTACATATTATTGTCACGTAATTAATTTAATATATTATAAATAAAACAAATAAAAAAAATAAAACATTTAATAGTTATGAATCATTTAAAAAGTTTATTAATAAAATATATTATTTTTTATCATTAACAGGACTCCTTTTAATTCGTTTTTTATTTTGTTATCGTTAATTAGTCAGAATTTGTTGAATTGTCGGAGTTCTAAACTTGTTTATAATAATTTTTTCTTATTCTTGTCGCTAATGCCGTAAGGGATTAAAGGGGGAACGAGATAGGGAATCGTTGAATTAAGACAGACTAATCAATTAAATTACTTATATATTTTATTAGGTACATAATTATATTCATAGATTATCACTGTTTAGACATTACATAATAATTTATATATATTTACATTAATTTTTCCTAATAAAAGATAATACTATTATGTGTGCTGACACAAGAAAAATATCATTTTACCATAATTATCATTAATTTGATTTTAGATACTTATTTACATTCATAATAGGTATATTATAAAATATATATGCGTATTTTAATAAATTATTAAGCATCATACCATCTCAATACTATTTCCCTAGGATTAGTATAGATATAAATGAGCCTACTGAGAAAGCAATGCGGATAACAATTATGTATAAATATTATAGTCAGCGATGATAATCTTGGCGATAAATCTTGTGCAATATTGCAGAAAATTAAATATATAATTATATAAATTATTTTATGAGTTTACAGGTATAATTGGTTATTAAGTTGTCTGCAATCAAAGATATCTATCAAACGACCTTATGATGATTCAACCTTACTAAACAAAGCTTTTAAAGATTGATATTCACAGCATTGTTTATCGTTGGATATCTTCTTATATCTCCAACAGAAGTCTAATAGTAGTGGTTGTTAGATTTAAATCCAACACTCTCAGTGTCACATCTGGAGTTCCTCAAGGAAGCTTGTTGGGACCCATATTATTCATCATTCATATCAATAAAGTTGGAAATATTTTTTTAAACACTCAAAACATTCACTGAGCAGAAGACATGGAAATATTTTCAACTGTAAATACAATCGAGGACTGTCGGAAGCTGCAAGATGATCTGTATCTTTTGAATACATATTGCAATGTCCACTGTCTATAAATTAGTATTTCTAATTGCTCTGTTGTGCGCATTATCTGAAATAAAAGTGTATTCATCCATGAATACTCAAATAATTATTTACCAAATTCCAAAGTAAGGACCTTTGGGTTATACTCGAGAGTAAATTGAATTTCAACACGCATATCGACCACATGGTTACCAATGCATCGTCGATGCTTGGTTTCATCAAACGTGAGCGTAAACAATTTAAAGATCTTAGCACTTTCAAGATACTAGATTCTGATATATGAAGATAGTATTCTGGAATATGCTTCTCAGGTATGGAACCCAGGCTATGCAGTACGCAAAATCAGAACTGAAGGCATCTAACAAGGATTTTTAAAGTACCTTAACTTTCGCTGTTTTCTATATCATGCAAGCAATGGACAATTCTTTGACATACAGATATTAACTTTCCCTGGAAATGTTATTTGAAATCGCACAAAACCCAGTTGATAGTCTTGAACTTCTTCAACGCCTATCATTTCATATTCCAAATTGAAACATCAGAAAGTCATCTACTTTTCATCTTCCTTTTTGTAAGACCAACTCTAAACAAAAGTCCTTCATCAACAGATTCCAAAATTCATTTAACTTAAATTACAATCAAATTTATATATTTTATTTGAATATTTGGGACAAAAACGATTATTAATTTCACAATTGAACCCAAATTAGTTCACTCAATCTGTGTTCTATATACTCCCGTGCTTTGTTCTTTTATCCTAACCCCGCATCCCCTTCGACCCTCCCCACTCTTGCTCAACATATTTTGTAACCAAAAGTTGTCTTTTATTGTCACACTTTGCTCATATCGTTAACAACTGTCAGTGGAAAGTTCATAATTGGCAGAATTTACTTTTTTTTTATATCAAATGTATGTTAATTTTGAGTTGATTAAGATTTTTTGTCAAGTTTCCCAAAGATAAATAAATAAATAAATGAGATAGGAGTATATATGTTTCATTGATTGAGATGAGATTAATATAAATATTTGTCTATGCATATACAGATATTAAGATTGATCGAAGGTGACAAAAAGTCAAACCCGCGTGCACTATCTTCGATTCGACGTTACCTAAAAAAATAAATAATGCAATTACAGTTTCTCGTATGAGCTACTGCAGCAAAAAACTATTTCTGACTAATATTGTAAAAAAAAATAAAATAATAATAATAATAAATAAAAAAAAAAATAATAAAAAAAAGTAAAAAAATAATATAGTAAAAAAAATGAACAACACTTCCAAATAAAGCACCGAGAATAATATTAATAGGAAACTGATAAGATTATTCAACCGTAGATAGGGGAAAATAAATTAAACTTAGCACCAAGATTATAAACACTGACATTAGTTTTTAGTATACATTTGTCATATCATCTATCATAACAGAAATTAAAAACATTTATGTATAAAATAAACAAATTTAATAAATAAAATTTAAAAGTTCCAACGAATAAATAAATAATGAACGTCTTTTATATATAATCTATTAAATAAAAATATATAACAAAAAATATATGTTGAATTTGTGCAAAAATTTTTGTAAGGTAAGTATGTACATATGCACACACTTTCTGTGTAAACTTTGCTATATAAAATTAATATTTTAAACAAATATATAATAGATTTTGTCCAGAATATTCAAAGAATCGAAAATATTTATGTTTTGTGTGAAAGTAATATTTTTAGAAATATCGATGTCTTATTAAGAATCACTTATTTATACAAGTTTAGTAAAACATAATTTAACCATTTTTATTATCATTCAAAATCCTGTGCATATACAAATATGTATTTGTATTTGTAATATATATATATATTTTATTTTTGTCGTTCATTAATTTAACTCATTTTACAAATAAGATATATATTATATTTTGGTATATAAAATATATAAAAAAAAGGTACAAAATGGATATCACAAAGGTTGCGATTCGTGTGATGTACCTAGAATCAATGTATCATTTAAATACATTTTTAAAATATTTTTAAGCGAGACATCTATTTTTATTTCAGTTTAACCTTACAGAAAACATGAGAATTGATTACTGTTACATTTAAAATTAATTAATTATTTTTATGTGCATAAGTTCCATATACTTGATCAATACAGAAATGAAATATTTTGGACAAAATGTACTATATTTTTAATACTATTTTATAACATTAAGTAAACATTTAAGTCATGCAAATATTGAATTATTTTGAAATCATGGTACAACAGTCGTTTTCATAATTTATTGTAGAAAGTTATGCGTATTACTTAGGGGATTAGAATTAAAAAATGAATGAACTGAGTTCGAATTGAACGTGAAATTGAATACATGTGAAAGAACCTATTTGTCTAAGCACCAAGATTTCATTAATTTCAAAAACAATACACTGAATGAAAAAAAATATGCTTATATTAACGCTTTGACTAATTTATATACTTATTCATCTGTAAATACTTGCTTTTTATAAATGACTAGAATTTTAGACACATATTTCATAGCTTTGGTACATTGTGCAATTTAGTTCTAATTCCAATAAACATTTATTTTAATTTAATTAGTACACAAAAATATTTTTTTTTTTTTGTATAATTTTATGAGCGTTTTATCATTTTGTATGTGCATTGGATAAATACATAACGGGCCAATAATTTTATATAAATTACCTTAGACGCCACTTGACACGTATAAGAATTTGTGTCATATAAAATATTCTAATAAATGATAACTGACCGCGTATAGCGTCTATGACATGTCTGATGTCAACATTAAACAAATTTTTTGGACGGCTAAGATTGAGAAGAGAAATTAAAAATTTCCAGTTTGATGAGTTTGAAAAGCATTTTAAAGCCGCCAAAATAAATAAAAAATCAATTTTGTCTTTTGTCACAACTTGTGGGGCATTCCAATAAACACACACTAGAAATCGGGAATGTTACAATATATTTTGGTGTGGTATTTCGATAATAAACTGTCCAAGTTAGTCAAATTATATATAGTTTTACCATTAATGGTGCAGTTTAGTGGTAATGCTTTCGCTTTCGCGTACAATACGATAAGAAATCTAATTGACATTTTATATAACAAGAAAGCTCAAGTATATTTAGTTTTTACATTTTATTGATCTTGATAAGATCCTTGTTTATAATAACATAAAAAATTCACCATCAAAAGTAAAAAGAATAGCATTTAGTATGAGAGACCAATACCATAATTATAAAATGACATTTTAATTGTATTTGTTGTATTTTTAATTTCGGGAATGTAAGTCATAGAAATAAATTATTGAACCATTAATTTGAATCTGCTATTTTCATACCCCTCATCCTTATCCAATCCCACACTTTTTCTATCGTCATAATCCTCACTCCTAATCCAGTGTGTGATCGCAGAAAGTAGTAGATGCAGACACAGTACTGATCTCAAATAATGGGGAAAAGTTCGGAAAAAACTTCTTTTATAGATAAAATATATTAAAACTTCACCACTCACATATAAGTGTTATAAATGTAATTATAGATTATGCGATATTTTTTAAAAACAAATGAGAATCTCAATTCTAAATTTCAACAGATATTTTCAGTAGATACTGTCTTATGATGAGCGTTTATTACTTTGGGTGATTTCATGACACAACAAAATATATTTTTATCATATTTATCTTTTAAATGTCATAATCACAATTTTGAGGTTTAATATCTCTTTTAAAATTTGAAATTTATTTATTTTAAATGAATAGTTAAAATATGTAAACAAATATATTTTGGAAACATTTAACTTTGATTTGAATGAAATTTTAGTTAAGGAATAAATGGAAATACTCCCAGTGAAATCTTTAAAAAATCATTTAAAATTATTGTAAGTGAGAATGGACTATTTGTTTGAAATTATATTTGAGTTCCACTTTATACTTATCATGTTAATTTTTTCAATTAAAATTTTCTTCCACTTGATATATTTAAAAATAAATAGGGAAAGTTGTACACAAAAGGTTTGTGATGAATCCGAGATAAACTAAAAATTCTTAGTGAATACAAAAAACAAAAATGTGAGTAAAATATGAAAATTGTTTATCGTCATCAAGAGAAAGATAAAATTTAAATTGCATCAGAAAATAAGCACACACTTAGTAATACCCGCATAAAATGAGTCAATGAAAATTATTTTTACTTAGCACTGTTAATTTTCAAGCTACAAAAGGCGTTCGCAATATTTTAGTAACTGATCAAAAATACTGTTTTTGTTGATAATGGAATAATCTGGTTTGGATTATGAAAATATTGAACTCTTAAGATCGTGTGTTGATTTTTTAATTTTTAAAATGAAGTTCATTACAATAAATAATGTTAAATTACAAAAACTAAAATAAAAAATACCGTTGACAGGACATACCCACAATATAAAGTAAAAGGCGTGTAGTCAGTGTATTATTCTCAATTCATTTGACTTTCTTTATTCTCTAGCGATACTTCGCTACGAGAGTGACATCTGCCATGTTTTATTCGTGCTGTGCCCGAGCGTGGCTGAGGAGCCCTATTCTCGTACCGCACACCCTTCCACAAGTTGTGTACGTGCATCCGATATTCGGGTTCAAAGAGATTCTTAAGTTAGTAATATAATCAAAAGAGAAAATTCATTCTTATCAAAATAGAAAAATTATTTATGGATAATTTAATGTAGTGGCGTTTACTTTGTGAAAATACATTTTAACAATTATGAATAAAATACATTATTTTTAATTTTTTCCACTGGTTTTATTTAAGAGTATCATACAAATTAAAATGAGTGTAGATTGAAGTATGTGGAAGTAAGGATGTGGGAGAGAGGGAACATTGTGAGAAGGGTGACGTGAAGGGTTGTATTGTATGTAATTTTGCCTTATCTTAACGATAAATCTGTATTACTGTTTCTAATTATATAATCAAATTTAAATTTATTATATATATTTGTTCATTTAAAAACTTATTGTAATGTATATTGAATTATATTTTTTAAATATTTTTTCTCTGTAAATAGTCGACTGCCTTCAAACAGGTAATCCCTAGTAAGGCAGAATAAGTGTAACACAATACAAAAAGTAAGATATGAATAAAACTATTATTATTTTGTGTATTAAGGTTTTACAAACTTCAGGTATTTGGTTTAAGTATGTTTATGTAGGATGCATTTATTTGTATTTTTAATGTGTGGTTATTTTCTGCAATATGGTTAGCATATTCAGAAAAGTTATCATTAATGAGGCACCTTTTATTTTCCTTGATCCATTTCCATCGTACTCAAAACCCATACATCGGACATTCATCCAACACACTTCAAACTAAATTTATCTGAAGAAGGAAATGGAGTGTGATACTCTAAAATAAAACTAGTGGAAAACAAAAAAAATGTTTTTCATGTATCTAAAATTGTTATATTAATGTTATGTTCTCAACTACGACGTATACCTTGCTTTATCGATCATTCGAGATGTTTTAAAATGCTTCCCATTTCCGATCCGCAACTTCTTACCCACGTTACGGCAGCTTCGATAATCTGCGGTCGATTTTCGAGTCCCACCCGAATTCTTCTCGCGCCCTGCGCCGCTCCCTACTCGCCCTCCCTGCCGACGATGGGCTGGCTGTCGGCCGCGGTGGAGCCCCAGTGCGGGGAGCCGCCCGCCGCCAGCAGGCCCCCGCCCACGCCGATGCTGGCCCCCGCGCCGGCCCCGGTGCCCGCCCTGCTGTGCCGCATGCCGTACCCGAGGTACACCACCAGACCTGGAACAGAGGCAGCCGTCAAACTTGTCCCTTGGAACAGGCTCGCAGAAGACGATGAAAACTGAAGAAAGAAAAGAAGAAGAAGAAAACCAAGTTTGGTCGGCCAATAACTGCATGATTATCGATCCACTGTTTTTTTATCCGACTGTATAGCTCTCCAGACCACTACAATTTTTTAAGATTGAATACACATAAATTTTTCTCGATCGTATTTACTAGAAATGTTAAAAAACTAACGTACTCTCGCGAGAGTCTAAAACTATAAGAATTATACACAATTATATGCAATTCTTTCTGCTTCTTAGATAATATCATTTAATTGAAAAATTTTTTTTTAGAACAAACTGTTACGCACAGTAAGTCAAGTAAATCTCTACGTGGAATCAAGTCAACCATGATTGTAAAGATTACAATTGAAAATTACAAGTTTCCAGAAAATGTTCCTCTCATTGAATACCACCAAAATCCAAGTTTCTCGAATAACTATCGACTATATTAACAGTAGAGTACACGAAAACACTTTTATCGATGTTTGATTATCCAGACGCTGGGTGCGAGTGCACGCGTGCGCAATTTGGCGCTAAATCGGAGAGACTATAATAGTAGTCCAAGTAAACGGTTACAAAAAAAGGTGTTAAGCATGTGAATAATGGGTATGTCCGTTCATCAGATTCGTCAGACTGTCCTTTGTACTCAATGATATGAAATAAATTGTTTCTAGGATTCTTTCTATTATTTTAGTTTTAAGGTTTATTGATCTCTAATAAATCCAAAAGTACTGTTTATTACAATGTTTCTAATTTTATTTTATTTATTTTTAAAGAAAGTTATTATTACACTCCTGTATATTAACTAATTTTTACACTTTACATTCTAAATTACTAATATACTATCCATAATAACCTACATATTTACATGTATACCTAATTTAATCTATGTTAAAATCTATAATATAATAAATAAAACATCTTAGCCTCTATAATTCTATACTATGTTTAATTTTTCTATGTCACACCTTTTTAATTATGTTTTTTATCTTTATTTTAGTTTTAATTTTTTCCTTTTACTAAATCAGTTTTTTCTGGTACCTTATATGGTTACCTACTTATATATTTATACATATTTATTAATATTTTTTTTCTAGACACTTTATAAATATATATATTTTTTGCTATTTACTCGCATCAAATAATTATATATGACCAATAAACGCCGATTTATCGGTACAGAAACTGAAAATGAAATAAATGTATAATTTATGCATAAAATACTTATTATAATTTTTTTTTCACAAAACCCAGAAAAAATTGATACTATTTTAGTTTACCATAGCAGGCTACGCGAACGTCGAGATAAAATTTTATGTCGGGGTAGACCTCTTTCCATTTAAGAAAGACAATTGAATTAGTATGTGTAAGCCGTGCGTACGAGGCACATTGTTTCCTTGTGTTGGTGTTTATACCCGTAAACACTAACACAAGGAAACAATGTGCGCCGTATGCACGACTTACACATACTAACACGATTGTTTTTCTTAAATGGAAAGAGGTCTTGGTGCTAAAAGTGAAGCGATTGGCTTACCCAACGCCATCCAGACGGCGAACCTCGCCCACGTGAGCGCGTTGAGGTGGACCATCAGCTCCACGTTGGCCAGGATGCTCACGGCCGGCAGCAGCGGCACGAAGGGCGCGCGGAAGGGCGGCCGCACCGGGCTCTGCTGGTGGCACCAGATGATCAGCAAACCTGACCACAGACGCACAACTCCTTTCAGTGCCGATCAATCGCTGACCAAGGTATTATAATTAATTAAGATAAATTATACAAGTCTCAGATGAAGCTGCTTGTATGGGAAACGTATGAGCTGGCTTAAATGATCACTTTAAACAATGCAAAGTTCACCAATTCCACCGTAGGAACATCTACCCATCAAATTTTTTAATGTTGTGTATGTGTACATTTTATTTTTTTCTTCTTTTATTCTTCTTTATTTTATTATTTTATTCTTATGTTTTTAATTAATTTCTTTCATGTATTCGAATGAACTGTAATTTTTTTATTTTTTGGACAATTATTCAATGGACTTTATATGCTAGAGACATCTATAGTCCTTCCCATGACATGGTATATATATTTTGCAGCTGGGAATGATACAGCTATATTTTTAAACTGGAATATTGAGCAATATTCTTTTGAATACTTATATAATATTCTTAAAATGTAAATGAAAATTAATTGATTAATTTAAGATGTTTTTGAGAGGTTTCGAACATTAAAATGAAATAAAACATAAAAAAACGTGGTAATGGCCACGGTATTGGCTTTGTAGGAAAAATAATTTGATACCATTTGTGTTTCATGACTACAATACAAAGATTTTATAATTTGCAAGCGTTTTTCTGGAATAAGTTTATTGAGTTGTGTTGCCAATTCGAATAAAACATCCTACACTTAAATGCTAACAGCATAAAATTATCTTTCCAATAAAGCTTATACCATGGTCATTAAATTATGTATTTTATTTCATTTTAAAATTCTATAACTCTAAAAAAATCTCTATAAATATAAATATAATATGTAGCAAGCCTAGCTTGTAGCAGTAGCTACCTCGTTAGAAATACCTGTTCTGAGATAGGTAGTCTTTGTTGATAATTTCGTTATGTTTGATCAATATTTGATATTTAAAATAGCTTGTAAGTAAAGTGGTCATGGCGTTCGCCAAGTGATCTGGTTGGTCGATGGTTCGAGTGCCATTCTACAATACTAGCAAGTTAGTTCTATTTTCATAGCACAGGCTTTTGGCTTGTTTGAGAATTGTAAGAAAATGATGTGACAAGTATTCCTCGATTGCATCTCTAATTAAAAAAAAGAAAGTCAAAAAAATTTTGATACTTCAACCATCTAATACCTGTTAAAAAAACATTCAAAATAATATCAAGCTGTAACATGCTGGCAAAAGGATTATGGATAGGTTCAAAAACTACTGAATTCTACTAAAACATATTTATAAGTATATTCTAATAAAAAAATTCGTGGATTTTGTCCACAAAGGGATAATCATTAAAAAATATAAATTATACATGGAAAATAATGAATGGAAGTCTGAATTGAGTATCTACGGGGCTTCTGATCTGTCTTGGCTGGCATAAAATACTCTCGTCTCAGTGGAGTACAATAAGCAAATACGAAAAACTACTGTGGCTTTGGATAGGAACAAACGAGGCCAGGCTCAGGCAGCTTTAGTGCAAACGTCATTACATCCCGCCATGAGCAGCGCCAGGAGTCCGGGCACCAGCAGCGCGGCCGGGCTGGCTGGGCTGGGCGCCACCCGGGAGTGCGCGCACAGCGCGGCGGCCAGGGCCCCGAAGGCGGCCACGGACCACGTCACGGCGGCGCCGGGGGCCAGGCGCCCCACCAGCGGGCGCAGCCACGCGTGGGGGCTGCGCAGGCGGCCCGCCATCATCACCTCGTACACCTGCAGGTTCCACCAATTCAGTTTAGTCCTTTGGTAAAGCGAGACGTAAAAAAATCGTGGTTTCAGAATTCAACAATAAAAATTTCGTTTTTTTTTCCGGAACCTTCTAGACTTACCGACACAGTCGGCGCGCCTATTTTGAAACAACCTGAAGCATTTGCGGCCTTCCAATAACAAAACAGTGTGCTAGAATGCACATTTTCGTCACCCACTCCCACCCACGCACAGCCATCCCCACCAACCACCATAACCACAGGATGGTGGTTATGGCTGGTTGGGGAGAAAATTGGCGGGTAAGGAAACACGGGTATCTATATATATATATATATATATATATATTGATTGATTTATTTATTAAAAAAAAATTTTTTTTTAATTTTTTTGTTTTAATTTTTTTGGCATTGATTGATTGAGTATTGAATCATTTGTAAGAGGATGAAAATTAAATAACAAATTAATCGAGAAGAAATGCATATACAGCTACGATTGAGAAATTAGTCATACATGAATCACTGCTATTTAAAAAATCAGTTGGGAAAAAATCTTGTTTGAGTGTTTGTTCTCTCATTGATTTGATTACATCCTCCTTCATCACATGAAACACCCGTGGGGTGAGTTCCCACGAAAAGGGTGCCATTTAAACCTTCAACTATTATTAGTTTTATTAAATCACAACTTTAAGCTATTTGAATTTCTAAAAAAGATATTGAAAATTGTTTAAAAATAAATTATGGCTGTATTTTCGTACATACAAACAGCCCTGTTATTGAAATTTTATTATAGACAGTAATTCTCACCTCTGAAGATATAGAACCAGCGTCTGTCACAGGCGTGCCAGCATTAGAACTGTCAGGAGAGAGATCCATTCCTCCAAGACCCAAGGCCCTCAACTCGGCCGCCGTAGCTGGTCGATATCTGAGAATGATCACAGCAGCGCTGACGATGGTGTAGGCCAGCAGCGTTCCGATCGACATGAACTCGACGAGGGTCTCCAGATCGAAGAGTAACGCGATGAGAGCCGATGAAAACCCAGACACCACGAGGTTGATAATAGGCATTTGGGTCTTGGAATTGATGCTTCCCAGAAAGCTAAAGATGAGACCGTCTTGAGCCATGGCGTATAGGCATCGAGGAAGAGAGAAGAGAGACCCGAGAAGCGAAGTAGTCATCCCACACAAAGCGCCGATAGCTACAGCGTATTTAGCCCAGCTAATGTTAAGGGCTCCAAAGGCCTCTGGTAAAGCAGCATCGGGATTAATTTTATAGTATGGAACCATCAATGTGAGTGCTGCTGATACAAGCATGTACAAAATTCCAACGGAAGACATTGAAATTATCGTGGCAACGGGTATGGAATATGTGGGATCTCTGGCCTCTTCGCTGGAAGAAGAAATACTGTCAAATCCGACGAAAGCATAAAAACACGTTGCAGCTCCGGCTAACACCCCAGAGAAACCAAATGGCATAAAACCACCTTTGCTGGCGGACCAATTTTCAGTGTTTGCGTTACTGAAACCCACACCAATAACCGCAATGATAACTATGAGGTTGAGGACAGTCAAGGCGTTGTTGATATAGGCCGAAGTTTTGACTCCAAGTGCAAGCAGAAGAGAAAAGGCGATACAGATGGAAAACGCAAGGAGATCAGGATATCTGCCCAAAAGACGCTCGTGTAGTTCACCAGTAAAGGCTACGGTGGCGTTGCTGACTACCCCTCCCATCATGGAGTCCAGGTATCCGCTCCAAGCTCTTGCGACAGATGCAGCACCTATAAAAAAAAGATTCTAGATCAAATTATGTATGTTATGGATAATTTCTTCAAAATTGCTTCAAACCCCTACAACAGGCATGATGACAGTATAAAAGAATTAAAGAATAAGTGATTTTAGAGAAGAAAATATTTTTAAAGGATTCTAAAAAATGATCCGGTTTTAATATACATATTAAGATTAATAAGATTTTCAATAAAATAAAAGTATAAAATTGTGCAATCCACCATTTTAACTGAAACACCGGTCAGAGCAAATGACGTCACGCATCAGCACCCATCACCGTATCTTTGAACCGTTGTCATAGACACAATGCAATGTTTACTGAGGCTTGACGTCACACCGATGAAATGACAGCTGCGGGCGTTTTTGCGCGAAATTAAAAATATGTAGGTGAAAATGCAAGTATTTGCGCAAAAACTTAGTTTATTAATGAAATAATGTTATTTTCGGTAATAATAGACGTGTACCTACATTACAGAAGGTTATTTCAAAATCTTTTATCATGCCTATTAACATGATTTTGGTATTTTTGAAGGAACTATTTCCTTCTTAACTGTAAACCGTAGAAATTCCAGAATTCGAGAACGAAATGAATTATAAAATAGAATAGAGAGGTATTTATTCAAATTATTTATAGCCTGGTTAGATTATATTTATTTTACGCGTAAAGATTAATTAAGATCCCTTCATCATGTCCAAATGAAATATTGTATTATAATTAAAGATATTTATTTAATTTTATGTAAATAAAATCGAACTTAAAATATTTTTCGCCGTAAAATAGATTGCTTGATTATATATAAAATGTCAATAATACAATATTTATGATGGAAATTTAAGTGAAATCAGACAAAATATTGAACTTTACATGCTACACTGCGTTCGAAGTTCTCATGGTTTATATATGGTATTTGATTACAAACACAATTACACAACACCAAATTCATTGGATATGTTTGACTTTAATAGAAAATAATAGTTGTCTCGCTAAAAAAATAACAGGAATTTAAAGTCCATATTTGACATAGAAGTCGAAAATTTTGGAAATTAAGTATATCAGAATTTTACACGAAATATTGCATATAAATTGCTGGTTTCATATGAAGTTTTTTGTTAAAATAATAAAACTAAAGTATAAATAACATAGTTTATGTTTTCACCCAATTTTAAAATCATTATGAATAATCTCTATGACGTAGTTAAACGCCAAATTCATAAATAATATATATTCAGATTATAAGAGAGTAACAAAATCTTTCATTTAAAGTAATTATTTTCAAATATAGAATTTTTCTTAAATGGATTAGTTGGAAATATAAATATTTAATTGAGTAGATACCGACAAAATTAGCCGATGTTCCTATTGTAGAATGAATTGTAACGGGAATGTTGAGAGGTAAGAAGAAGAGTTAGTGAAAGTAATATAGTTAAGCAAATTAATATACGAGTTTTATTTCTATTTCAGAGCTTTTAGAATTATTATTTTTATTACCTTTACGCGCGACGAGATGAAAAAGTTTGAATGTGACGTATGTGAATGAAAATAATGTTTATTATCCTCGTGTGATAAGAATTCGGAAAAGTTGTTACTAGTTAGGCAACGATTTATTTGTATTTAATCTAATTCACGTAAAAAAACTATGTTTGAATGTAGAACTTTACCTACTGATGAAAGATTTTAATACTCTCGAAATTCGAGTAGTGAAACATAAAATAATAATTACCTAAACTGAAGTAGAGACAACAGAGTTTATATTTTCCAATATATATTATAGATGTCTCACAGAGACGAAATTATATTTTTATAGGAAAGTAGGTATGCAAGTCTTTGAGTGTTCATAGGGCTTACGACCTATCGTACGGCTGGCTCATGTCATTACTGTACACAATTCAACGTTCAACATTTCCACCCGTGATAGAATACTATGTCTATCAAATTTTTGGAAGTTGTATATATTTAAATTTTGAAACATGTTCCGTACATGTGCTGTATTAATCCTCAGCGCGATGTCACTAATGAGATATCTATTTTATGTTGTAAAATATAAATATATACAACTTCCAAAATTTTAATAGACATGGTATTCTATCATGGGTGGAAATGTTGAACGTTGAATTGTGTACATTACATTATGTAAAGTCATCACTGAAGCCAGCCATACGATAGATCGTAAGCCTTATGAACATTCAAAGCCTTCCATAACTACTTTCCCTTAAAAATATATTTTCGTTTCTGTGAGACATCTATAATATACATTGACTAATGATGTCCCTGCGACAAAAATCCAGTAGGTACTGTGTTCTGAAAAATTTGGACAAACTCAAAATATTTATATTTTCCACTCAACTTAATAATCAACCTGAAAATAGGTAATTTTTAGGAGTACATACTTGAATTAAAAGTATATGAGACATTTAAGAATAAATTAAATACTATGTTTTAAACCACTTTATCACTATATATTTGTCAACTAGTTTCGGTTGGACTCAACCATCTTCAGGACAATTAAATATAGACTAATCTAGGTACAGAAATTTATAAAGGAGGAATATTATCTATATTTAATTGTCCTGAAGAAGGTTGAGTCCAACCGAAACTAGTTGACAAATATATAGTGATAAAGTGGTTTAAAACATAGTTAATTTATTCTTAAATGTCTTATAATGTCAAGCCACAAAGTGTTTTCTTGCTTTGAAAAATTAAAAGTATATGGTTGAATCTTAAATTTTCGATCTTTTTAAATCGCATCTATGCGTGAATCGCGGGGGAGTTTGGTCTTCGGAAATTTAGTTGCAATGGATAGTTTTATGGAGGAACAATGCGCATTCTGACTTAAATAGTTGTACAAAATAATGATTGTTGTTTTGTTGTGTGATAGTTTGGCGCATGTTTTTTGGTCACTATGGATTACACAGTGGGAATAAATTTGAAAAAGTGAAAAATGTTGTGAAAAACGATCCATGGAGATATTCATGCTTGGAGTAAGCCTAAGAGATAGAATTAGAAACGACGAAATTAGGCGCAGAACTAGAGTAGTGGATGTCATGGATCGTGTAGCGAAGCTAAAATGGCAATGGGAAGGACACGTTGCAAGACAAGATACTACAAGATGGCCTCCCAGAATTCTGAAATGGAGACCTTGAGAAAATAAAAGAGGCATCGGAAGACCTCAAGAGAGATGGGCCGATGATATTGTCGCTGTGGGGGAAAGAAATGGCTACAATTAGCCAACAACAGGGAAGAATGGAAAAATAAGGAAGAGGCCTATGTCCAGCAGTGGAAAGACGAAAGCTGATGAAAAGGAAGAAGAAGAATAAATTTCTGAGTGTTAATTGAATTGAATCGAAGCTCAGGAAGTTTGAGGAGTTTGTTCGAGCTATCGTGATCACGCGGTCGTGTTTCTCACCTATCATGTGCTCCAGAATGATGTTCCACCCTATGACGAAGGCCCAGAACTCTCCTATGCTGACGTAGGTGTAGAGGTAGGCGCTGCCCGCTCGGGGCACCCTGGTGCCGAACTCCGCGTAGCACAGCGCGGCCAGCAGCGAGGCCAGCCCGGCCAGCAGGAAGCTCAGCACGGTGGCCGCCCCGGCCAGCTCCCGGGCCACGGTGCCGGTCAGCACGTAGATGCCAGCTCCGACCATGTGACCTATGCCTGGAACCGGGAAGGTGGGCCAAGTCACGAAAAACAAAAACCAAATTTTAATTTTGACAATGTTGATCTAGTGGTTAGACACTTCGGACTCCGAGTTAAAGACCTTTCCAAAATATGCAATACAATATTGAAATGTTTTTCATCGCTGATGTATACATTACTATGGAGAAAGAACATTACGGGTACAAACGCTAACGATATATAATATTATGCCCTCCATCTTTATGGGATTAAATTAATATGGGAAGCTCAAGGTGCAGGGAACTTATTATGAAACATAATAAACAGCTTGCATGCTAATTACTTCCTATATTGTTATAAAAATGTATATTTGTACTGGAAGATAATATATATAATACATTTTTTCTTCGTTACTATGTTTTTATTTATATAATGTAAATAGTTCTTAGGAGAAACCTACTAATAACTTAATATGGATAGTTGTGTGGTATACTTCTTTGATAATAGATAGTTTTAATTTTAATTTTATTTTTACTGCATACTGTTATATATCTTTGATTTAAATTAACCATTATTTTTCTCTTAACCTTATTAATTTTTAAAGAATAATTGCGCAATGTTATATATTATGCTTTATGCTTATTATTCGTTTATTTTTACCGTTGTCTTACATAATTGATTACGATTATCGCATATTAGTTTTTTTCTCTCTTATATGAAGGTAAATAGGTACTACTTACTATTAAATATATTTTAAATATAATCATACCCCTCACGTAGAAGAGAAATACCATTGTAAAAACTGCCACTATCTTTATTGTAAAAAAATGTATTTATCTATTAAATAAATAAATAAAAAGTAATAAAAAAATGCGGACCTTAAAAGACTCGTTGAAGGCTCACGTTATCTTCATATTACAAGAACAACCGAACAACTCCCAACCACTCGTCTGAGAAGAATCATTAAATTTTTTGGACATCTTGCTAGAAGAGAAATTAGCCCGGAGAAGATCGTTCTCGTGTGCCACGTTAGAGGTCAAAAATAAAAATATCTCGTTGGCAGGGGCGCGTAGTGGGAACAAGAAGCATGACTTTTTCCTAAGCATACATTTTGAAAAAAAAAAACCGAAATAAGAGATGTATCTCGGAATATTCCAAACACGATAATTAACATTTTATTCAGGTTTTAATGTTTCATAATCTGTCAGATAGATATTTAATTTCTTTTTTTCCACCCAAATATAAGGTTAAATAAAAGTCATGCTTCTTTTTCCCACTGCACGCGTCTGCTCATTGGTATTTTTTATGATACATTTACCGATACGTTGTTTTAATATAAATAAGTTTTAAACATCAACTTTACAGTAAAATAATATTTTCAATAAAAAAATAAATGTATTTTATCGAAGATCTTCCAGATTTAATAAAATGGATTTATTTATGCTTGCAGCATCTAGCGGGTATGTTGATTCTATTAACTTTAAAAATAAACTTTTTTTTTCATATACTGTCGTAGATTTTAGATGATATTAGATTTTACGATAATTATGAACGTCGCAGAATAACGCAGAAGAAATTCAACGATGACGTTTTATGTCACTTATGGAACAAAAGTTGGATGAAGATGAAAGTTGGAACGGATAGAAAGGAAATGAAGGATTTTTTTTTAAATTTTACCGAGCAGAGTGATGTCGAACGTGGAAAGACAGCGGTTTAGTTGGGTGTCAAGAGGATCGTCATCCAAAGGTCTGGTCCTGCCGAACCGGAGGCACAAGCCGGCCATCACGCGCGCCAGCACCTGCCTGCGCGCGCCCGCCATCTTGAGCTAAATCTGAAAAGAGAGGCAAAAAAAATCCATTTAATTTATTTCACATTATTCTTATATCAATCAAGCTTCTTACTACCTGCCTTCGTCAAAGATTCTTGGCTATATTAATTCCTCATCTCCTTAAGTTCCACGCAAAAATGCTAAAAATCTACCAAAAAAAAGAAATACGCCTCACAAAATTGTATGATGTTCAAAGGTCTAAAAATCTTCGATAGCCTGCCAAAGGAAATTCAAAACACGGTGAATATAAGGAGGTTAAAACAGGAATGCAAAAATTTTATTGTAAAATTTTTTAAATGACTAGATATGGAATGCAATATGTTTTAAGAGAAATCATGTATTAGTTAGTCCACACAACATTATGCGTGGAACTAAATAATTAAGATGAAGAAAAGCGTAAAAAAGTTATAAAAATTTTCTGCATATCCTTAAAATAATTTTTTTTTAAATATTTATTCTTGTGGTATTAAAAATATGACATCGTATTTTTTTATAAAATACGATCTCTACTATACGGCTCGCTTGAGCCGCGGTTTCATCTATATATTTATTTCATTTGCTTGCAAGACTGAGTTTACGTAAAGCGGTGTTTAAATGTAACAGCTGTTTCGGTTAACTAAGCCATTTTCTAACAGCATTATTTCACACACATATTATGCAAAAAGTTCATGTACCTAAATATAGCCCGATACGTATCATTCTAAAATCTCTAATTAAATACTCATTTGTACTATATTTTATTTCAATATACAAAGTTATCATCACCAGCTGCGATGATAACTAGATAATGAGAAAATACTACAGATGTCTCTGGCATAGACCATTCAATTATATGGAAGGTTCCCAGAATTCTAACATACATGTGTGTAGAACATTGCAACATGTAGAGTGAATAATTTAGCCACCTTATATAGTTTGTAAGCCCTGTGTTTATCGTATTAGAGACTTCTATAAACGATTTTTTATATATAAATAGCTTTGTCTCTGTTAGACTTTCTAATTTATATGAATTCATATTTTATTGTTTGAGGGACCGTTTGCATATCCATGACGACCAGACTGACAGACACAATAATGAAATAGTTAGTACTTAAAAAAAAACAATATATTTTTGAACTCTTTTAAAGCTATCTTTGTCGATGTCTTTAAACATTGGCAATACATATAATAAAGGACATTTATAATGCTATATACTCGTAAAATAAATAAGTACATCGCTTCAGCTTAGGTACTCAAAATACTTTTTTACTTATGTGCGTAGGTACTTATTTCGATATCTAAATATGAATAGGTATTTGGTTTACACTAATTAACATGCATATGGACATATGTTAAAGAGTATCGCAATTTTGATAATTCAGTAGGTACTCCGGAAACCACAAAACGATAAGAGCGGTAATTTTAAAGTAATTACTTAACATTTAATATGGTGTTTACCCATAGACAGAATGACCTTATGAATCTAAATGTATACAAATGAATTAGACGCAAGAGACTAGTTGGAATTCAAAAATCGCTTTTTGTAGTGATCTACAGAAAATTATTTATTTCTTACATACGTACATAATTTAATACGCATTACTTACAATTTGTTTGATTTTTTAAAATTAAATATTTCTTTCACATAAACCAATACGAAAGAGTCGTTAGAAAAAAATTCAACCTGATTTGAATAAGCTACACAATACCTAAGTAAAGAAGCTTTAAAATAAGGTGGACCTGTAGAAAACACATACATGTTTAGGTACTTTTTAAATTAACGTAGCTAGAAACAAAATGATATATTTAAATGATTTACATCCAATATTGTTCAGAATAATATGCATATTTTCACAGATGTTAGGTGTAAACGTTATAAAACATTTGAAATATAATTAAAACAATAATAAAATATTGTCGAAAATATGACTGAAAAATAATATATGTATTCCGGTATAGATATGTTCGACAGAAAAAATACACAGTGTATAAAAACAAACATATGTTTTAGAGTAGGTACGCAGAAATTTGAATGAAAAGCGTACATCATTCAACGCAATTTTCCCGTAAACTAAACGTTGAAGATTGCCACGACAGTCAAAACAAATTAATAATAAAATGATTAATGAAAACAGTGACAAGATTTATAGAATGATTAATTAAATGCAGGACTCACGCTTTGCGATTGACAGGAGACAGCAGTCGGCACTAAAACCTGTGAACTTGGATAAGAGAAAAAGAAAATGGCGCTCGTGCGCAGGAGCCGCTGTCAGATCGATGGCCGCCATCTTGTAAAAGCGCGCGCCTACAAGTGATCGGGAAGCTTAGAGAAACGGCATACCAAATTGCAAGGACAATATTACAAATGAGTAAAAAGTGTACGATTATTCACCCAACGTGTGCATTTTGAAGAATGTTTAAAAAAATATTTTTATTAATTGCGTAGCAACTCGCTAAGATGCTTGATATTTGGGAATCAGGTTGGTCGTATTTAAATGATCAAATATATTCTAAGTTAATATGCGTTTGAGTCGAAATGTGTAACTGTTTTAGAAGCGTTTTTAAGAATTTTATATGTGGATTCTGCTCCTTTTTATAATTGTTTTTACTTGACGAATTTATTTTTTCCGGATAGACGGGCTGTATTAGATATTTGACCGCAAATTGAATGGACGAATGTCTTGGAGAAAATTAAATTCCTTTCAACGATAAGGCATTGGAATTGATGGAAAATACGTATAGGATTTTTATTATTTAGTTGACAGATGATAAATGAAATAGTCTTAACGATAAAGAATGTGTTTCTTGAGGTAGAAATAATCTGAATTGATAATTTGACAAGGTCGTGAGATTCTTGTTTTTATTAATGATTAAATTTATGTTTATTTAGATATGTAAAATTGGATAATTCACAGATACTTTTTAATAAAATGCCGCATGACGATATTCTCTGAAACATGGATGGATAAAAGTATTTTTTTCGAAGTAATGTGACTACGGATTTGAATATGTAAATCAAAATGACAGGGATATTAGTGTCAATTTGAAAAGAAGCCGTGTGTCTGTCATTTATCTGACGAAAATGTATTTTTTCATGATCGCAGTTGAGGGAAATTTAGGGTGACAATAAATATGTAAAATACATTTTTCAAACACTAATTTTTTGATGACAAAAAAGAAATCGAATGCTGAGAGACGATATAAAGTTTAATTAATGCAAATTATAGAAGTCTCACACGAAGCTATTTATGTATTTATATAAGAAATTTATTAAACGTGTATGGAAGGCTTTTATACGATGGCCCAAGGCTTACAACCTGTATGAGCTGGCTTAATTAATCACTCTTCACAATACAATGTTAACAACTTCCACCGTAATAAGTAAAAATAATAATTACGTAGTGGAAAAAAATAGAAAAATATAATTAAAATATAAACTGGTCTATAAAAGAAATTTAAAAAATTTAAATATTGACTTTCAGGTGTAAATACGCTTGCAGTGAATACGTATATGCAGGGTTATTTGAAAAACATTAATAAACTCGCAGAACTATATTTCTGCTTTGATTATAAGTCGAAAATGTCCAAGCTATCATGACCTAATATCAATAGTTATGGAGATATGAGACATCAAAGTTTGCATTTTTTTTTCAATATTTCTGACTAATTTTTTGTAAAACATTAGACCATTATTACAGTAACTTATAACGAATATGAAAAAATTAATTCACTTTCATACAAGTCAAATAAAATAATAAAAACCTTCGAATTCCAATTGGAAAAATTTCCAATTGGAATTTTTTTAAGGTTTTTATTATTTAATTTAACTTTTATTGAAACGAATGAATTTTTCGTAACCGATATAAATTACAGTAATGATACTTCAAAGCTTTGTAAAAAAATATGTCAGAAATATTGAAAAAAAATGCAAACTTTGATGTCGCATATCTCCTTAACTATTGATATTAGGTCATGGCTGCTTGAACATTTTCGACTGACAATCAAGGCGGGAATATAGTCCTGCGAGGTTATTAATGTTTTCCAAATAACCCTGTATATATGTAGTATGTTAAGTAATTCGGAAGAATATATTAATATATGCATTAAAAAGAATATTGCTTAATACTCAGACTTATTCAAAATATTGAGGTATCTTTACCAGCTGCAAAATTTAAGTAAACTATTTTATGAGACGGATATATTAATTAAGTGACGAAAAGGACTATTAATGGAAGACGAAAATCTGAAACACATTTAAAATATTAAAATATTTGATAATGTTTCGATGTTATTACGATGGAATTGATGAACGTTGCATTGTGTAGAGTGATCACTTAAGCCAGCTCATACAGGTGTAAGCCCTGAACCACCATATTAAAATACTTACATACATGTTTCTCATACAAATAGCCTCGTCTCTGTGAGACTTCTTTAACTCTTAAAAGACTGTGCTAAAAAAAAACTTTGGGGACGGTGGAGTAACACAGCGTTACCTGATTAAAAATCGGCATAGTTTTTAATATGTGATAAAATATACATAAATACGATACAGATAAGACTTTTAAAAGGTCCCTATATATAATTATGTAAGGTAAACATACATATTTGCATTATTTTAGTAAATTATTATAAAAGTATGGCAAATCGCATTTGCGTGCGCTTCCGCCGATGTTTCATTGACAACTGAATACAACGAAGCGGTCGCCAGCTCGCTTCAGTCGCCTGCACCCCGTTTTTGTCTAACACATGTTACCCGACTCTACTGTACTCTTTCTATATTGTTTTGCTTTCGCCGAAACCCAAGCAACCGCCATCTCTGTCCTACATGAAATGTATGGTATTATCGTGCTCTTTCTTGCTCGATTTAACTGCGATGTACAATATTCCGCTCTCTCTTGCACACTGGCCGAAAATACGAGAGTAATAAATAAATATTTTTTAATTATAAAATCCGTACATTCCTAACAGTTTAATTTAGTAATTTTGGTGTGAAAATGTCTATTCGATGATTACAAAAAATGTGACGTTTTAATTTTCGTAAATAAGGTAGATATTTCATATTTTGTATGACAGGTAGACCTACGTTACATCACCGACACACAGGAATTAATTGTTCTTAATCCCGCAGAGGACAAAATCAGAGATTGTGTTCTCAGAACAAATATATTAAAATATTGTTAAATATATAGTTTAGCCAAGTCGATACAAAATTTCAATTAAATATACAAATTAATTTTTCATTGATTAATAATTAAATAATTTGATTTATAATTTTCAAATAAACTTAACAGTAAAGAAGTACGCAATTTATTTCATAATTAAGGTTATCGTTTTCCCTTAAGAAATATAAACTGGTTAATCCTTAAAGCGTTTCATCTTCGGGGTTCGCAGGGAAACATGATCACCCTCCGCGTGGGGGTTGATCTAGAAAATCGTTCACATTAAGGGTGATAAAATACCCTCCAAGGAAGCGGAATCTAGATTTAAGAACGCGAGAATATGCCATTAAATGCTGGAGCGGTTCTGATAATTCCCGCAGCGAATTCAAAATAGAAAAATTCAAAATATTCAAAATTCGGCTATAAAATTAATAAATAAAGAAAGTGCTACTAAAGATATACAGGAACTCTTCAAGAAACAAGGCTCTATGCCAATTAATGCTATCTTGTGGTACAAACTAATTACACGATATCATGAAGATGGGACATATAAGCATAGATTGATTCACAAACATAGTACCAGATTTACGGTTAAAGAAGGACTACGAATACCGAAGGTCATAAATAAATATGGAAAAAGAACATTAAAATATGTCATACCAAAAATATTAAATAAAATCCCACGTCGTGTCAAAATGGGTATTAATAAAAAAGGGCAAAATACAGAATTAATGATTATGTTATTAAATAAAAGAGACTTATTTTGATTTTGGTAATATTTGTATTTTTTCTTGTATTGTTGTATAGTATTGTTGATTTGTATTTGAGTTTATAAGATTTATTGTAATTAATTAATATGAATGTATTTCTGGTAAATACAATTTTTTTATATATATGTATTGATGCACCTACAGACAAATATCAATGTGATGTTTTGTGGGTCTGAGATGTAAAAAAAAATAAATTAATAAATTAAAAAAAAAAAAAAAATATATATATGTATATTATATATATAAGATATATAATATTAACTGAGATGGAAAAAAAAATCAAATTCTAAATAAAGTTAGTAGAAAGCAATGAAAATTTGTATACAAACTCCTATTTGAGTATCTTATTTTTGGGGTGGTTTTGGCTCTTCGGTGGTCTGGTGGTCGGACCCCATTCCAGGACTCCAATAATTTAGTCCAATTTTAATAATACAAACGTTTTGCTTAATATGAAAATAGTGTCACGTGGTTGTGGGAAGCAAATGAAACACCAAATACGATTTGAACTTTTATTTACCACGAAAAGTCACTGGACACGAATTAAATCGGAGCAATGCTCTTAAATTCACGCTAAATGTGTCTAGAATATTTCACACAAGTTCGCACTAATGCAGTAATTACGCAAGTAAGTGATCGCACTTATTTCTAAACGCCTGTTAGGTACTCTCTTAATTTATTGTCACTGTCGTATACTGAATTGTCGCCGATTTTTATTAAATCGCCGAACTGTCATAAAAACAACTCTCTGCGTGCGCGCCCGCTCGCCTTTTGTACAAAAGGTAGATTTTGCGATGCCTCGAGAATGTTCAAAGCTTCAAAGATCGGCAAGCTTACTTGCGAGAGAAAATGTAAGAATGTAGATGGAGTGGAAGTTGTGTATAAGAACTAAACAGTATAGCATCTTCTCTGTCTACTCCCAGTAACAGTAGTAATAAAAAAACTTATTTACTATTACTTATACACGAGATGACATGCAAAAAATGGAATTCACTTTTACAACTTTAGTTGAGAATGCCAGGAAGAATAAGATAAGTATTTTTACGAAGAGGAGTGAAAAACATAAGTATTATTGAAATGGTCTGATTCTATAGGTTTTTATATGATTGTTTAAATAGATGTTTCTTTAGTTGTTTTTTGAATGTGATATTTGTCTCAGTTGTTTTTTGAACGTGATATTTGTCTCAGTTGTTTTTTGAACGTGATATTTGTTTAAGCCACCGCGAAAGCGCGGTCACCGAAATTAGTTTTGCTCTTGAAGTCAATTATAGTAGTCAACTATAATAGTCAATTAATATGTGTATGTGTAGGTATTACAAAGTAAAGTAAAACATATTTTAAATTATAATGTTGCACTACGAAGTATCTGCCAAATCTTCCAATGGTAATTTAGTTATTTTGTTAATTAATGCGATCTGAATATATTCCTCTTGACTCGGGTTCACGGTCGTTAGAACATGTAATATTTTCGCTATGACCGAGGACTGTCGCGTATCACGTGTGGGAATTCCTATTAAAAACATAAAAATTAAAATGAGATGACGACCCACTCAAACTGCGCGTTTTTTAAATAGCAAGTATTTCAACCGAACATCAGCCGAAATCCTGTCTGTAGCTGCATCAGAGATGATGTGCAATGGTGATATCAGCGACGCAACTCCAGATGTCTCCTGTAATGGGAGTGGAACACGTGGTAGAGATATCAGAATTGCGCGGAAAAATAGCCGGAAAAACTTTACACAAGATTTTAAACGACCGTGAAAACCTCATGGTTCACCACAATGATTTGGAATTATTTTTTTTAATTTATATTGTAGATATATTATAGAAGTCTCACAAAAATTAAAACTAAACTAACTAACTGACTAATCATCATGCCGTTTCCCCGCAGGGGTAGACAGAGAGGATTGAACGCCACACTCTTCTATCCTGGCACACCACTTTTGCTTTGGCCACATTTATACATCTTCTCATACACGTTCTACGGTTGTTGCAGCTTTTAACAAGGCCATCCTCAAATACTTGTAGTGCCTACCTGAACGTGCCAGGTCTTTCGCGGACGCCCTCTATTCCTGTTGCCTTCAACACTCGTCATGTGGAATGTATGAACGAGGAAACGATGGTTAAGAAAATGAAAACTATTAATGTGTAAAAGTAGGTATGGATGTCTATGATCATATAGCTGGTTTTAGTTATGACTTATGTATATGACAATAGGTATGTATTATATATACTATTAGCAACGTCTATCAATTGACCACAAAATCTATCCATTGATTTTTGGATGTTGTATATATGTTATTTATGCAACACATTTCACGATTCATATTAAATTATGCTAACGCCATCTGTGTTTGAAATTTGTCTTACCCTTGAACCAGTCTATCGTGGGAAGAAAGCCAAAAGGGTGTTAGTGATTATTTCAAACCTTACAGGAGAGCAAAATAAAGTTCTGTCAATGTTTCTTCTATTATTGAACGATTATCGTATGTGTTTTGGATAAACAAATATGGAAATCGTTTAATTATTAAAAAACTTTGAACAAATCAGATTGACAGAACTTTCAATTGCTCTCTTGTTAAGGGGGGGGGGGGGTAAGATTTATATATATTTTTTTTGCATTATATTTTTTTAAATGAATGTATAATATCGCAAGAATATTGTGTCAAAATTTTAAGTCAATCGGAACAAAATTGACGAAATTGTGAACATTTGAGCGATACTCAGACTGATTTTCTATACCTGCTCGGGCAGCTAAGAGACGCGCTCACCTGAGGACTACCGGACGAGCTATTGTATTAGAAGAGTTTTGCTTAGACAAGGACAGAAAGATGCTGATGACTAAAGCTCTTTGCTGCATGAACATGGCATCGACGATTATGTGTAAGTATAAAATAAGTGTTGAGTTTTATTTTGAATTTTACAGTGTGCAAAGCTTTAAAACGTTTTCACCACATCTCACGTTTTCAAAGTCGGTGTCCATCATAACTTCAAAACTACTGCACCGATCCTTTTGAAATTTGAACACTATTTCTGTACATAATTTACAAGGTAACGCTGTCGAGTTTTTTTCAAATTTTTATTAATTTTTATTTTTTAATAACAAATTAGTCGATATTTTTCGCAAAAAATCGCGTTTTTCCCTTCAAAGTGTTCCAAAAAATTGAAAAATTGAAATTTCAAAAAACCCTCCCAGCGTTACCTGGGAAAACCTATTGTCTATCGAATGAATTTTGATTTTTTGATTTCAGATGATCTAGCACCAAGTTATGATGGATACCGCAATTCTACTTTTTTCCGAGACACGTCCGAATAATTGCTGCCATTGCCGTATTTTTTAATATTTCGTCTTGAAAATTTTACACAATATTTTTCAAATGTCATACTTTAATGTACCATTGGTTTTAATAAAGAGATTGTAACTGTGTTGTCACAAAAAATTCACAAAAACATGCCTTTTTTTGTACGAATTAACCTTACCCCCCCTTAAGTTCGAAACAATCACTAATGTCCTTTTGGCTGTCTACCCTCGATATAAATGTCGCCATTTCAAATTTTCTTTTTCATATTTTTTTATACTAAAATGATTTTAAAAAGCGAAAAATAAAAGCAGCAGTTGACGAGCTTGACAAAGATTAATCGCCGAATTTAAAAAATATATTGCTCTAGGTACTTGTCAGTAGCGAAGGGAAAAACTACATTTCAAAATGAAGACTACAACACACACACGTTCACCAGTTTGAAGACTACAAAGTGTACACTACAATTGTAGTAAAAACTACTTGAAGTGAAGTAATTGTAGTACTACGAAATGAAGTGAAGTAAATGAAGTGAAGTGAAGTAATTGAAGTGAAGTAATTGAAGTGAAGTAAATGAAGTGAAGTAATTGTAATAATAATGAAGTGAAGTAATGAAATGAAGTAATAGTGAAGTAAATTTTTAAATGAAGTGAAGTATTTTTTTCCCAAATAAAAATTTGGCGAGCTAAAAAAAAAAAAAGATCGCCAGACAGATTTCTTCGTTCGATTCCAAAAAATTTTCAAACCATGGGGGGGGGGGGGTTGTTACAGTTTCCAGAGATTTATTCATATATCTACATCAACTTTCCAAAAATTTCACGTAAAAAATGCACTATTTAAAGTATGTTTCTCATACTTTCGATAACTTTGAAGTGTATGTACTTTGTAGTGTTCGCTTTGAAATGAAGTGTACTATTTGAAGTTTATACTTTCAATAACTTTGGTGTTTGTAGTTTGTAGTGTGCACTACACATCAAAGTGTGCGAAGTGTGCACTTCAATGTAGTGTAGTACTACATTGTAGTAGTGAGTACAGAGCGGACCCATCACTACTTGACAGGCTTACCAGCTGTTTGAAGTGTCATTATTTCAAATTCAATTTTTCAATTTTAGATTTTCAATTTGTTTATTTAATAATACGTACATTACAAACTTAGTATTCAAGGCGTACATATTATGAAAGTATACATAATATGTATGCCTTGAATAATAAGAAAATAACAATATTTAATTACTTAAAAATAACATTTAATCTGGTCAAAGGTGTAGGAGAATTATTTAGTGACCTCGGATATAACAAGGCAAATATCATCAGAAATATCAGGGGTGTGCAGTAGGAACATCGCAGCATGACTTTTACGTAACCAATTATTTGGAAAAAAAATAGGAATACAATACATAATTCGTAATATTTCTATCACAATTGTTATCACAGTATTTATATTTTGATATAACACAATAATCTGTCGTATAAATATTTAATTTCTATTTTTTTCCCAAAATATTCGTTTACAAAAAGTCATGCTGTAATGTTCCCAATGCACGTGCCTGAGAAAAATAAGGCATGATTGCAGGGAAAATATAAGATAAAGATTGCGATCGATAAAGAAGAAGAATTATTTGTGGATACAATAAAATATTTGGGAATAATCATAGACTCTAATTATATAAATTATTATCAAGCATCGTGGCTGTGGGAGGCAATTGAAACAATTAAAATAATTAAGAGGAATGAAAGTAGACTGAATGCGGTGGAAATGCGGTCACTAAGACGCTTGTGTGGAAAATCTTTGGTCGATAGAGTGAGGAATGAACAAATTAGAAGTGAATGCAATGCTAGCTGTAGTGTGGTAGATAGAATAAAGAAAGGAGTGCTGAGATGGTTTGGTCATGTGGAACGTATGAACGAGGAAAGGATGGTTAAGAAAATATATGAGGCGAATGTTGAAGGCAACAGGAATAGAGGGCGTCCGCGAAAGACCTGGCACGATCAGGTACTACAAGTATTTGAGGATGGCCCTGTTAAAAGCCGCAACAACCGTAGAACGTGTATGAGAAGATGTATGAATGTGGCCGAAGCAAAAGTGGTGTGCCAGGATAGAAGAGTGTGGCGTTCAATCCTCTCTGCCTACCCCTGCAGGGAAACGGCGTGATAGTTAGTTAGTTAGTTAGTTAGTTAGTTAAAGCTTTCATTAACTATAATGATAGTCACTGGAAACTAATTTAATCGGAGCACCACTCTTTAACTCACGCTAATTTTCATTAAAACATCCATGTATTAACTATTTAATATATATATAATAGATGCCTCTTGGAGACGAAGCATTTTTTTTATATAGGAAAGTAAAGTTTTTTAATGGTGTTTATAGGGTGTACGACTTATCGTGCGGCTGGCTTAAGTGATCACTTAACAAAATGTAACGTTCACCAATTCGACTTATGAAAAATTACCACATGAAACTTTTGGAAGTTGTATATATTTTAACTTTGCACAACTTATTTCATAGGTGAGTTGTATTTTACTACCGCCATCTGTGGTTGAAATTTGTCATCCCCATAAACCGATATAGATCTCGCCGTTGATAATGTGATATACATTTTTTATTAGAGTTTCAAATGAAAAATTGTTTTTATATGTATATGACATTCTTCCGAATTATCAATTTTTACTTTTGAATACGCCTGAAAATTTTTTCAATTGTTTAGACCGGTTTTAAGTATTCAAAATATTTTGAATATTCAAATTTTTCAAAAATAACCATGTCGCTTAAACCTGAATATCATTTATTTATTTTTATATTTGAAGTTTTACTTCTTTGAACGCATTTAGGTGAAATAGGAGGTGAAATTATATTAACAAAATTGCAGCGAAATAAAGAAGAACCAAAAAAAATTCTTACGTACTTTTCGTATAAATATCTCTATAGCATATCTCCGTAACCACTGATAATTAGGTCATGGTTGCTTGAACATTTACGACTCATTATCAAGGCAGGAATCCATATTTAAAGTTTTTTCTACTAGCTATAAACACTCCTGTATATACGTGAAAAAAGGTGGTGAAAATTTCCTTTCGTTTCTATGTACCCATTCTCACTTTTACCTCGAGTTTAAATTTCAGCTTTACTGGAAATCTAATTTATTTATTATCAAATCCATTCAATGTATCCATACCGACAGGGATGATGTAATAAATAAGCAAATAAATTGTAATAAATAAATCTTGCCGGGGTACATGGCAAGATATGCTTGGGTTACAAATACCGCTCGCCGCTGGAATCTGAATCATCCCGTTGACCCATAAAGTGTCTCCTTGTGCCTTTTGACTCGTCACATCCCCCATCCCCCAACCCCCATGGAATTAGAGCCGCGCTCGGGGACGCTGGAGGAACCACCGTGGATGAAAGCGGATCAACCTTCGAAGGGTGGTGTCTGCTTGGATTTGATATATAGCGCAATACGCGTGTACATATTTATATTTGATAGTTTAAATTAAATTAAGTTAAATTGATAAAATTTTACGCCAATACGTCGAAGTTGAGATATTATTAGATAAGTTAATCGACAATATTTTTATTTGTAGGTATATTCTGAGAACGTACGTAGACAGAGTATATACATATATACTTGTGTACGAAATGAGTTAAAAAATTAAAAAAAAAAAAATTTTTAGGCCTATTGTGGAATATATTTATTTATTTATTTATTTCAACGGTTACAAAACCTATTACAGTAATTTGATGTTGTACTAATTACCTTATAGTATAAAATGAGGGTAAGTAAAAGTAAGCATAAGATAATAAAGATAAAATATGTAGAATACAGAGTTAATATAAAATAACATAATAATCTCAAGAGTAAGCATAAAATAACAGAGATAAAAAAAAAGAATAATTACAGAGTAAATATACAATAACAAAAGTACTAAGAAGAAGTAATATATATTCAATAGTATAAAAAAGTTAACAAATGAGAATTAATTACAATTTATGAAATTATGTAGCAACAGAGTTAGAAACTAAAATGAACTGCCTTATTTCTCTAAGAAGTAATTTTATGTTTCACAAAATACATCTTATAATATAAAGAGACAAAGTAATTTATGATATAAAATGAAAAAATAATTTATAATATAAATTGAGAAAGTAAATAAAAGTAAGTATAAGATAACAAAGATAAAAGATATAAAATAAATAAAAAGCGCAATAGTGACAAAAGTCAGAATAAAATAACAAAGATATAAAATTTAAATACAGAGTAAATATAAAATAGCACAAGTATAAAAAAAAATATACATTATCAATAGTATCAAAAAGTGAAACGTTAAATAATTGCGAAGAGTATCATAATGTATGCATTAAAAATAATATTGCTTAATACACCACATTAAAAATATAGAGGTGGTCATTACCAGAAACAACTTCTCTAGCAAAGTCCATTAAAATAAACAAGATTCTCAGACTTGGAACACATAATTTTGATAATGTGAAGAGTGGGCTCTTAAGCTATTCTCATACAGTTGGTATTCTCATATTAATAGCTTCGTCTCTGTGAGACTTCAATAATTTATCTTAATTAAGTCGATCAACGTTTTCTTACATATTAGTTAGTCAAAGTTTACTTACTTAATTCTTTATCTCTTTTAGTATTTGTCTGGTTAGTGATCGTTATTTTGCTAGCAGAGTCTTAAAAAATTTGGACTAGGGAATTCCTAAATCATTGCTCTTGATTTTTTATCCAAAACACATACTTTGCCTTTCAAGGCTTCTTTTGTTTAAACTTAGTTACAGACAAATTAGCTGCTGATTTCTTTAACCATCTTAAATAATATCTATTATTGTTTCTTTAGTTTTTGAAAAGAGGTTTTGAAAAAACTTTGCAATTATGGGACCAGATACATTTTTGGGTATAAAGATAAAACAGCCACAGTGCAATTGTTAAAATTGAGATATTTGTAATTGATTTTATAATCAGAGCGGAGATTTCAAATTGATATAATTTTGAAACACGCATATAAAATATAATTCAAGAGCTTCAATTTAAAAAACAACCACATTTCACTAGATAATCATGTTCAAAAAAAGTTTATTTTATGAATTAAGTTAAATAATTAAAATCTCGGGAGAGACAACAAAAAAATGTATTTGAAAACATAATGGGTCTGGAATGGTTGAATCGAGCAGAAGCAGCGCAAGATAGGGGATCATGGAAGCACCTTGTCGAGTCTTTGGGCCCCCGACCCTACTAGGAGAAGGAAAAGAAGATGATGATGAATTAAAGTCTCATAGAGACGTAGAAATTTATATTGTAAGCGTGTACGTAAGTCTTTATGGGGTGGCCCAGAGTTTATAACTGTGTGAGTTGGCTTATGCGATCACTTTACACAATGCAACGTTCACTGATTCCACCGTAAAAACATACACTCACATTTTACATATAAATAGATTTGTTTCTGTGAGACTCCTATATTTATAATTAAAACGTAAACAAACGTTAAATTATCCACAATTTGTGAATAACTTAACCTTTGTTTACGTTTTAGAATTTTGTGATTTATTGAATTCAAAAACTGTCAAACTTAAAACGAGAAAATTGACGGCGAAATTATACAATAACTGTTAAGATATCGAAATGGCAATATTGCATATTTCAGAATACAAATATTGTAAGGTTAAATTTAATTAATTTTACATGAGCCATTTAATTTGCGTGTCCCTTATATGTGGGTCACCCACATGGTTTTACAATTATAATACCTGAAAAGGTAATTAAATGTTAATTCAAAATACTTGATTTTGGAAAAAACAAGGATAAAACCATAATCGCATACGGGTGTTATATTATCCAAAACACAATGAGGGTAAAAGCAATCCAGAATTGTATTTGTATCGATATTATTCAAAATCTAAAATATAAACATTAAAAAATAATGCAACTATCTATCTTGACGTGCTGCGAATATTGCTGCTAACAGGCGTAAAATGAATAGAAACTTTCAAAAATAAATAAATCAAATACAATTTTAAGAATATATTGAAGAACATTCTTATTGTGAAGTTGCAATTTTTTCAGAACA
>JADDOH010006092.1:0-17138 GCA_016648135.1 Agrypnia vestita | reverse complement strand
TAGTAATGAAAAATAAGAAACAGTCAATTTTATAAGTAAATACATTCATGTTCTCATGGTGTTGATATTTTTCTGATTCTTGTAGCACAATTTACGTTTATACCGTCGAGATCCGGAAAGCAGCTCCTGCTGATGAACAACTATACGTACTGCTTCCACCAACGGTCTGCGTCCGGCAAGGAGAGGTGGATGTGCTCCACTCACCAAAGAAGAGGATGTAGAGCTGTTGTTCACATCAGAGGTGGCAGTATTTTGTATGTGAAGAATATGATACATTACCACGATCCACCCAGTTACCATGTCACGTCCTCTGGGCAGTACATCAAAATCATTTGAACTGTTTGAAAAAACTATTCATAAGCTCTAGAGGCTTGCAAACTTACATGACTGATTTTTCATCACATTTTAATGTATTTTCATTTTATTATCATAAATTTAGTACTTTATTTCATGGAAAATTAGAAATTTAACGTAATTGAAAATTTGGAACTCACATAATATATATTAATTTATACTAAAAACATGTATATTCTAATTTTTACGTGCATATGGTATATTTACAAATGAATAAATTATTTAATATATTTTTTGGGGTGTGAAAAATTATAATATGATTGGAAATTTGAAACTCTTACCAGATAATGTATATTCATTATTACTAAATGTATATTAAAATTTTTACACGCATAGGATATATAATATTTACAAATGAATAAATTACTTTATATATATTCAACGAATAATACAATATTTTTATTTACATATTTTGATATAATATGAAGCGCTCTTGTATACGAGTATGTTTGTTAATAATTTTATTAATAATTTGTCCATCGATTGTTATAAAAATGATCCTCTGAAGTATTTCTTTTAATAAATCCTGATTTTTATTTTTTTAAAAAAGCACTGTTTTATTATGATTTGTAAATTTATAAAGTTATTTCTGAAGTTTCGTGAACTTTGTTATGGCTAATTACTTATATTTAGCACTTCATACTTTTATACCTATTCTTAAGTGAGGTATTTTAAAGCCAGATAAATTCGACGTGAAATTGAGAAACTAAATGAGATGTACCCATATTTTAATAAGGGAGTGAACACGGTTGACACTACTCTAGACGCCATGTAAAGAAATGTAAAGCACAAAATTAGTACCGAGCATGACAAGATATTCATTGTCTATTACGTGTATGCCGAGAAGATGGAACAACAACTAAATTGTTCATCGAACGTAAGAACTATGAAAGCTTATATTATTCGTGATTCGCACAGTTAATACAATCAAAAAAGTGTTACATTGGTAGTTTGGGCATGTTAAGCGAATGAATGAAGAATGAAAAATATATATGATAGAAGTGTTGATGGCGCCAGAAAGAGACGGCGACCGCGGGAAATATGGCATTAACAGATTAACCAGATACTGGAACACGGTCTTGTTAGGAGCCTCAGCAATCGTCGAGCTTGTATGCGAAGATATTACAATATGGGTACAATATAAGGTGACAGAAGAGTGTGACGCTCCACCCTCTCTGCCTATCCTTTGCGGGGAAACGGCGTGATGGTAATTAAGTTAAATAAATTTTTATCATAAAATCATATAAATATCGTCAGTGTATGATGCTACTCTGAAACATATTTGGTTGAAGCGTCATCAAGAATTATAAAATTCTTCACTGAAATGAATGTCTCCAGCCTCAAGACCTGAGGTGTCCTTTAACAACCAAGTCAATTGTTTGATTTTCATTTTACGCTAGTAGTAAGATATCAAAATCAAAATTCATATTTTTGTATTCTTAAACGTTCTAGCAAGTCCTTTTTTTATTCCATCGAGATCCGGCAAGCACCTCTTCATGATGAACAAGTACACGTACTGTTTCCACCAGAAGTCGTCGAAAGGGACAGAAAGGTGGATATGTTCGAGTCACCACAAGAAAGGGTGCAGAGCCGCTTTGCACATCCGGGATGGCACTGTCTCGTCTGTGAGGAGTAACATTCACCACCACGACCCTCCCAACTATCACATCACAGCATCTGGCCAGTACGTCAAAATCAGCTAAACGTTTTTATTTATTTTTTTAAATAGAGATGCGAACACGGAATACGTGTCACATCAATATTCTTATTATTTTCAAACTAAGCTAAACGCTTGTGCTATGAAAATAGGTTTTGGAGTGAGATTCGAACTTGCTGGTTTGGAGTGAGATTCGAACCTGTCCTAACCACAAGACCAACAAGCTACTCATTTTGGTTCGTGGGAACTTTTTTGTTACTTACCTTGATCTAGATTATCCCCGGATATCAAGATCTCAATTGAAATATTTCATACAAGACTCCGGCTATTACTTTCATTATATTTTAATATATTATCCATACTTGTGACTTATTTTAGTTGAACATTTCTTTGTTTTATTGAGATAATCTATTATATAATTAATTGCATGTTTATGTTTTAAAAGTTTATAAAATAAATCCATTTAAATTGTGGCCGAATGTATTATTTCATTTATATACCGTTAAATTGTTATTTTCTTTGATAATTCATGTAGGTTGTTTGGTTTTATTTCGCTTTTATATTTGTATATAAGAGAATCCCCATTAAAAAGATTTTTTTTGTCATGCAAGACATGCCATGCCATCTTATGTAAAGCCTCAATTTATATATTTTATTATTTGTTTTATTAACTAGACTTTTTTGTTATTTTAATAAATATTTTGTTTTTAACCACATCCTCTGTGCCACAAAGGATTTTTAATGGAAAATTCTAATTCAAAATCTGAGTTCCATTGCGGTGCACGTATAGGATTTTCATATTTATGAATTAATGTTGCAACAGGCATAAGGTACAAATATATAAATATGTAAAATATAGATAGTCTCATAAAAACGAAGTTATTCATATTATAAAGTGTATACAAAAGTTTTTTGGACATTTATAGGGCTTACTATCTGCCATTGGCTGGCTTAAGTTTTCACTTTACAAAGTGTAACGTTTACGATTCCATCAGTAATTGACTATGCATATGTATATCAAATTTGGAAAGTTGTATATATGGTATTTATATAATTCGCTTACTTTATTCAATACAACTACGCTGTCGCCATGTGTGTGTTATGTTAACATTTGTCACATCTTAGAAACAGTATATATAATACCTATTATATATTTTGACTATAAAATGCAGTATTATTCTTTTTATATGTACGAGTACTTTTTATATGTACATGAAAGTGACACATCCAAAAAAGATTTCCATATGTACTTTCTCATATTAATAGCTTCATCTCAGACATCTATAATTTATCTTAATTAATGATAATCCTTCTGGGGACAAAATCAAGTAATTGTGCTCTTCAAAATTTTAACATATTCAAAAAATATTTTGAATATAAACATGTCTTTAATATTGTTTTTTTTTTTAATTAATTGTTTCGATAAATGTTCACTTATGTACAAGTTTCCCGTATAACTAGCTTCGTCTCCGTGAGACTTCTATAATTTATCTTAATTAATAATTCACTTGTGTGTTGTAAATGTTTTAGCGCACCCCACTTTTATTCCGTCAAGATCCGGCAAACAGCTGCTCATGATGAACAGATACACGTACCGCTTTCAACATAAAAATTCCAGCGGCAAAGAGAGGTGGATGTGTTCCACCAAGCAGCACGCGGGCTGCAAGGCGGCGGTCCACATCCAGAGCGGCACCATCCTGTCCATGAGGAACATCACGCACAACCACGCGCCCCCGCGCTACCACCTCACCGCAGGGGGGCTGTACACCAAACACCCTCAACGATTTTATTAATTCTCTAGTAGCCACATTAATAGGCATGATGACAGTATTAAAGAATAAGTGATTTTAGAGAAGAAAATATTTTGAAAGGATTCTAAAACATGATCCAGTTTTAATAAACACATTGAGATTAATAGGATTATCAATAAAATAAAAGTGTAAAATTGTGCATTCCGCCATTTTAAGTGAAACACCGGTCAGAGCGAATGACGTCGCGCCTCGGTACCCATCACCGTGTCTTTGAACCGTTGCCATAGACACAATGCAATGTTTACTGAGGCTCGACGTCACGTAGACGAAATGACAGCTGCGGGCGTTTTTGCGCAAAATTGAAAATGTAATTATTTGCGTAAAAAATTAGTTTATTACTGAAATATTGTTATTTTCGGTAATAGTAGATTGTACCTACAATATAGAATGTTATTTCAAAATCTGTCATCATGCCCATTCTAATATTTTGAGGTGTACTTGTATGTTGATGTCGTCTATTATAAATTAATTTGAAATAAAAATAAATTAAATCTTTCGATTTAATGCGATGGTATTAATAATTCTCCCACTTAACAATAGTAATTACTTTGTTTCCATTTAAGAAAAACATAATATAACACGTTATATTTTTTATTAGATTTACTTATACCTTTATGTTGAGGCTATAAAAGCAAAGATAACAATATCCAAAAAAAATAATTAGATGCAGTCATCGAGGATTACTAATTTATAATGTACTGAATTCGAAATTTTATAGGAAACATGATTTTGGATGGGATAGATACATAAAATCTAGAATTCAGTACATTTTAAATTAGTAATCCTTGGTGACTGCATTCAAAACATTTTTTAAATTTTTTGGATATTGCTGCCTTTGTTTTTATTCCTCACATATTAAATAATTAAATATTAATACTTTTTAAATAACTTTTACTTTAAATAAGTTTTATTTTAAAGAAATTTATAAGAAGATGTGTCGCCTGGATGTCATAATCCAATTGGATTTCTGGCAGAAACCCTAGATTTAGAAGAAGGATATCTACAGCACTGACGAATCATAAGTTTATGCCCACGTTAGTCTCGACTCTTATCACAGTGAGACGAAGATTTACAGATACGAGCTGCACCTAATAATAACAATACTCATCCCCCAGCGACAGCTTATAGCGTGTGGTACTTCTTCACTCAAACTTCTGGAACGTGCCAGCACATATTATTTCGAGAGGTTGCATTAAAAAAGTAATTTCACCAACAGTTGCCACATTTGCGTATCCAATCGGCTCTTTTCGTTTACTTTATCCAGATATGTTTTTATTATTAATAACTGAATAGAAAAAACAATACACAAAGCATTGTAAACCAATCGGTACATAATACTCGAGACAAGTGCATTTTTTGAATTGTTGTTTACTACGGGGCATCTGAAAGCTTCAGATGTGAATATTGAGTGCTTATAAATAAAAAAATACGGGCTTTTAATTGTATAATTGTAATGTAATTATGTATATAATTAATAAAAATTAGGTTAGGTTATGATAGGTTTTCACCAATTTTTTATTGAAAAATATTAACATGTTTCAGAGCCCATGGCCCCTTTGTCAGGATACAATTCTATACTAGCAAATTAGAAATCAAAAATCGAAGTATAGACAATCAAAAATAAAAATTATATATGAGAATTTAAAAAAAGAATTAATTTCGATGAAGTAATTATGTATGTTTAAGAATCACGATCCGATACATTATTGTCGATGATAGAAAAACAGGACTTGAAAGGCATTCTATCCTCTCTGCTAACCCCTGCGGTGAAATGGCGCGATGGTTAGTTAGTATTTAGTTAAAAATTTTCGTTATGTGAAAAAAATGACATATTTTTTTTCACAGTAAATCCAAACTGTACAATGATAAACTTGCACCTATTACAAAACTCTGGGAACGAATAAATCATAATTTGGGGAAATTCTGCATGCCATGCGTAATCTCACTGTAGATGATGAATTGTTTGGTTTTGATAACGTACATTCAAACAGTATATATGCCTTCAAAACCAGAAAAATATGGAATAAAAATATTTTATGTCGACGTTTCCCGAACAGGATTATCACTAAGAGGGATTCCATATTTAGGGAAAGAAAAAAATCGACGTGTTATCAACCACACACGAGAAAAAATTGTAAAAAAAATGTGCTGTCCATTTCATGATACATAAGAATGCGACATGTTATAATTTTTCTACTATGGAACAATTGCTTGTGAATCTGAAAAAAAAAACTGAACAATACCTAAAAATAAGACATTCATCCTTAAACATTTTCAGGCAAATCATTCTCGAGAAAATTTTTCCTCAGTATTAGGTTGAACAAAGAAATGGGAACATTGAGAGAAGAGTTCGTGGATGAAATATTTTTAAGCAAATTAATAACCGAGTTCAAATTTATTTAATTTGTGAACTTGTAAAAATTATTCATTATATTGTTTTTACACGCGACCTAAGAACAATAAATAAATAGGGGTAACATATAGATTTTATGTTTTTCACTCAATTTTATGATTATTATGAAGAATGTATTTATTTCTAAGTCCAAAAATCGATATCGCTGCTATGTTATTTTAAAAATGTTGTGGTACACGTAATTGTTTGGCAAATCGATTATTATATATTTATTCATACTGTTAATGAATACCAATTATGTACGGATTGAGTAATAAATAATTTTTGTAATGTAAACATTAATCACAAAGAAATTTGCAGCAATTCTTGTTCTGTCCGTCATCCCATGTAGCTTTTTTCTTTTTGTTTTCCTTCACCTTGAAAATAAAATTACTTCTCCTGCTTTTAAAATTAATTGAAAGTTATCTCGATAAAGACATCCACCTAGTGAGGTGGGTAAGGGTTAGATGAAATGCGCATATAATAATGAAAAATAACAACGAATTTTGTAACTAAATATATTCATGTTCTCATTTATATTTTTCTGATTCCTGTAGTACAGTTTACCTTCATACCATCGAGATCCGGCAAGCAGCTTCTGTTGATGAATAACTATACGTACCGCTTCCACCAGAGCTCCGCGTCAGGCATGGAGAGGTGGATATGCTCAACACACCAAAGGAGAGGGTGCAAAGCTGTTGTTCACATTAGGGATGGCATCATTTTGTGCGTGAAGAATATGACACATTACCACGATCCACCCAGTTGCCGTACTCCCACTTCTTGGCTGTAGTGCATCAATATAGTTTGAAGTGTTTGACAAAACTATTCAAAAGTTCTGGATAACAGATTGTTTCTTCCATAATAAATTTTTATTTTATTACCATACCTTTAGTACTTTATTTCATGGGATATGAGAAATTTTAACATACATAATATGTCGGAAATCCGAAACTCTTACACTATATAATATGAATCATGTGTACATTTCTACTAAAAACATGTATGACAAGCATAGGGAATATTGAAAAATTAATAAATAATTTTATACATTTTCAACGAATAATTCAATAATACAATAATATAATATAAAACGTTATTGTTTACATAAAATTTTACATTTAATGGATAATCATTTATCGATCGATCGTGATAAAAAAGTTCGTTTGAAATATTTCTTTTAATAAATACTGAATTGATTTAAAAAAATAAAACTGTTTTTATTACAACAAATTGTTTATAAAGTTGAATCTGAGTTTTCGTAAATCTTGCGACTGCGAATTATTCATATATTGTACTACGTAATTTTATGTATATTCTTATACAGGTATATAAACTAAATGTGAATTACCAATATGATAATAAGGGCGTTTACACGGTTTGATACTGCACTCAAAGATAGACGACCGAAAAATGTAAAGAACAAAATAAGTACCGAGGATGCTAAGATAATCACATTTTGTACGCCGAGAAGATAGGACGGTTGATGTCACCGCTCAACATTGAAATTGTTCATTAAACGTAGATACTAGGGATGTGTCAATCATTCGTTATTGTTGCGCGAGAGAATTTTGGATTATTTCATAAAAATTATTGAAATCTAAATACTAAATTATTTTCAGACAGTTAAATGCCACTAGCTTCAATAATCATAATAACGCTATTTTAATTAAATGTAATTAATGACTTAAAAAATCATTACCACTTTATAATTTTTATATAAGGAGACCTCAATGCTTTGGAGCAAATTATAGAATTTTTAGTTTACTTATGTTAAACTTAAAATATTTCCTAAAACATTTTTATTCATTGCAATATAATTTTAGATTTCTACTGTGAATCAACCGTATAGGTGCACCCCTGGACAAAAAAGTTCGAACTTGCAAAAAAAAAATTAATTTTTAATTTATAATTGTATTTCTTATAGATATTTTTATTTTTAATTTTAGATTTACTTGATGCATAAGCAATGTTTAGAAAAAATATAAAATATGAATGCTTTGGATGTTACTAGAAATTTTTTGTCAGATAGGCCATCTGACAAAAACGCTAATTTATCCGGGGGTGTATTAGTAAAGATTGCTTAATTTAATTATAAAGTAATTGCGACTGTTTTTAAATTTCTAGAACGACCAATTTTTATTCCATCGAGAGCAGGCAGGCAGCTTCTCCTGTTGGACAGGCACACGTATCGTTTCCAGCGGAAGTCGCCGAAGGGGAAAGAAAGGTGGATGTGCTCCACCAACCAGCACAGAGGCTGCAAGGCCGCAGTTAACGTCCAAAGTGGAGTTATTTCATCGGTGAGGAACAACACGCACAATCACGACCCGCCGTACTTTTATATCACTTCCTCTGGTCAATATATCAGAGTTCGAGCTCAGAAAAACAATTTTTAATAGAAAACCATGTTTTATTGCACTGGAGTACATAATAACACAAATATAATGTATTTAGCTAAATTCGAGAAGTCTCACAAAGACGAAGCTATTTCATGGGAAACATATATGGAAGTCTTTATAGGGTGGCCACAGGGCCTATGACCAGGCTTAAGTGGTCACTTTACATAATCACTTGACAAATTTTTAAAAGTTGTTTTTACATTCTTTATCTGTCTTTTTTTTCAAATATTAGAAGGGACAATTCTTTAACGATCTACGGTTTAAAATTAGTAATTCCCATGACACAGCATAGGTACATAGATATCGTCCCTGGTAATGATACCTATATTTTTTAAAGTGGATTTTTTTAATAAGGTTATAAGCCCTGTGGCCTGCCTATAAAGACTATTTTTATATAAATAGTTTTTCATATAAATAGCTTCTTTCTGTGACACTTCTATTATTTATGTTTATTAATGATTATCCCTCTGTTGACAATCCAATAATTATTTTCTTAAAACATATAAACAAACATATTGTTATAATAATGATTGTTTATTATTACAATATTCATTGTCATTTTCCAAGGAAACCCACAACGCTCAAATTTTCGGCAGTATAATTCTGTACTATCTAGTCTAGCTGATTGTGTAATTACATGAATTAAAGAATTTTGTAATTGAATGATAAAAATGTTAACGGGGTCTAGAAAATCTGTGGTTCCTAAAGTTTTTTAATAAAACATCATCCATCAATACCTATGGTGATTTTCAAAACTCTATGCCATGTTTTCTTTTATTTATTCTTGAAAACATCTTAATTAAATTGAAATGACATATACTAACGTGATATTATAAAATAAAATAATATAATATTACGTTATACATAACATATTTCATCTTAAAAAAAATGTTTCCTACTTTGTGTCCTTTACGATGTTACTATATACAACTTAAACTGGTTATGGTGTATATAACAGGTAGCAGGCGCGTGCAATGAGAACATTAAATCTTGACTTTTACGTAAACATACATACTTGAGAAAAAATATCGAAATTAAATATTTATCTGACAGAATACTTTGACATATTAAAATCTGAGTAACATAATAATTATTGTGATATTATTACGATATATATATTTTATTTTATTTTTTTCAAAATATATATTTACGAAAATCCATGCTTCAATGTTCGCACGCCCCTAACATGTAGGTATATGTTTGTTTTTTACTTCGATATAAAAATTAAACTTCTTGCCAAATAAGTGGTTTCTCATTATTTATTTATTACTTAAAATGTATATTTAATAAATTGGTTAACTTAAGTTTTGAAAATGTGTATTGAACTGCTTTTTCCATTTATTTTTATAATATGTTGGATTCGTTCGTGGTGAACTGGGGTATCAACAATGAGCTTTGTCTTTTTTTGACACGTTGAGAGAGTTTTAAAATTAAGTTTCTCTTTAGAGTAGGTATCGATTTTAAGAAAAATAGTGTTTATCATTTATTCAAATAGTACTGGTATGATTTCCCTTATTTGTGGTGAAAGTGATCAATTGTACCATAAGGAGTTTTTCGCATTTTTATTTAATTTTTCTAAAACCATATTTAGTTTTTCACCTGTATCCTTAGTGCTAGGGGAAGTTTTTTTCGTTCATGCTTACCACTTTCTCATATATCTATATGCTGATTTCTAAAATGTAGTACAATTGTTCACGGCTTACCCTAGAGTACGTAGTTCATTCTAAATTTTTATTTTAGTCAGAAGTCAGAATACCTGCTGATTGAGATCCTCTAAATGGTTTTCTCGCTTCACCGTTTACATACATTTTTCTGATTTTTCAGTAAATGCCGTGTACATTCCATCGAGAACCGGCAGAAAACTCCTCATGTTCCACAAGTACACGTACTGTTTCAATCAGGCGACCGCCAAAGGGGTTGAAAGATGGATTTGTTCCACCCACAAAGCTAAGGGGTGCCGAGCTGCCGTTCACATCAAGAGTGGTGTCATTTCATCCGTGAGAAATGATTTTCACAACCACGATCCGCAGAGCTATCACGTCACTGCATCCGGGCAGTACATCAAAATATAAACAGTCATCGGAATACCGCTGTTATAACTCTGAGAGTCCACAAATTTTTGTGCGTTATTTCGTAATCATCACGTGGTGGTTATTCATAAATCACAGCCTATATTTTAAATGTCTTTATAAATTTATTATATAAATCGATTTCAATGTAAATCAGAATCAATTTAAAGGGGTTACACCACCTTGGAGGAAAAAATTTAGGTAGAAATTGGGTATTTTTTTTACAAAGAGGTGATTAATTATTTATTGGTACAAAGACGTGATTATTTTTTATTGGACTTATTAAGATATATATTAAACTTGTTTGACTGAATTTTTTTTGAAAATAAACATAAAGGGACCGCGATACGTCTATTTCCGTGGAATTCCTCCATGACTGATATTTCCCCGGTGCACGTTTGTTCGAAACAGAATAGAAGGTACTTATTTAGAAATGAAATAATTACTATATAGATAATAGATTTTTTAATTCGATAAATCCTTTTTTAATAACAATCCCTCGAAATAAAATTTTAAGAATTAAATTTATTTTTTCTTCAAATTGCTTTCAATTTTACAAAAAACGTTTTTTTCCAAATCCGATATGCTAAAATAGATATTATGTTTCTTGATATACTGAATGATCTTTTTTCTGTCCCGAACAAATGTGCACCGGGGAAAGTTGCATGTCAGTCACGGAGGAGGAGTTCTACACAAATACACATAGCGCGGCCATTTTATGTTATTTCAAAAATCAAAATTTGCAAACAAATGTCTTCATTGCGCTTATATTATGTTCATATAAAAATTAATATTCCGATTAACTGATCTATGGATTGACGTTTTATAATTTTAATCTCCAGCTCTAGGGAATCTTCAGACATCATTGTCACCATATATTTCAAACAAATAAATAAGCGTGCGCCGGCAAGTCAGTTGCGTACTGATCCGCACCGTCAACCAACCACAGCAAGGATAGCTACTAAAACACAGATGTACTCTTTATACCATACACAATCGTATTAGTGTATTAAAAAGTGCAAAGTCACGAAACGCACACTCTACTAATTGTAGATATGAAATTATGTATTATATTTTTATGATAAATTGTACTATTATCCAGAAGTTACGTCTTTTACTAACATATTATTTACATTATCTTGATATAACTAGTACCTAAAAAAGCAGGTTGTTTAAAAAAATAAACTGAATTCCTATTATTAAAGAAATTCAATTACGAACATCGCTCAGATGCATTTCATTAAGAGACCCTGGCAAACAGGTACTACTATTGCACAGGTATTCATACATCTGCCACAAATTAGTTTTTTTAATCCTCAACCGTCATATACAAAGTAACATGATCAGGATCGAGGAGAAGACCAGGACGTGGGTGGGCGGATAATGTCGAGACAGAGCAGCAAGAGCAGGCACGTGTCCAGGATACTTACACCCAACGGCGATTTTAAGGAACCGATGATGCTTCCTTTCTTTGCTTCGCTTCTTTGAGAAGAGCATCGTGCCTACGGAATCCCCGCCTCTTTTCATAAAGCGGTCCCGAATGAGCTGACTTGGACATGCACTTACCCTTACGGATTTTCTCGACGATCCCAGATGAAAGGCACATCGTTGGATCGCCCCAGACACAGACGTACATAGACCTTTCTGGTGAAGGCTTGACCTACAACAGACAGCCAGGAGAGACACATTATTAATTAAGTTAATGTCATTTATATATTGATAAAATAAATATACCTTCTTGACATTTCTTTTTACTGATTTTCATCATTTTTCAGGTTTCCCTGTCTATATTGCATCCTCAAGTCTATCGGGAAAACAAATACTTATGTATAAAAATTATACATATTTTTTTCGTGCAATAAATTCAAAAGGAAATGAACGGTGGTTATGCTCAACCCATCGCAAAAAACAGTGCAAGAGCGTGGTCTACATAAATAATGGGGTAATCACTTCTTCTAGAAACACTCACAACCACTCTCCACCTAAATACCATATCATAAAATTATAGGTAATAAATAACTAAATATTGTAATAAACGTTATTTTTTTACTGTCTTATTATCACGTTATTAATATAGTCTCTATTTACATTGTTAACTTATTATTTATTTTTAATGGAAAATTAAACGTTAATAATTGCATAACATGAAATTGTTTTACTGTCCGATGATTTTTATAAAGTTTTTTGTCTTTTTATTTAATCGAGAAATGCATTCAGCCTATTACATCTTTTTGTTCCTTGAAAAAAATATTAATTATTTTCATATGAATATTGTTCTCTAAATAATGTTTTTATCTTAAAAAACCTAATTTCCCAATTCAAATTACTGTTAATTGATATTATTTTCATCAGCCGATAAACGAAACGTGGTATTATTTTGTTTATCAGAAAAAAATACAATTTTATTATATAAACCAATAGCTACAATAATAAAATAAATACAAAAACAGCTAGCACAAAATCCAATTAGAGGTTTTCACAAGCAGTGACAACATATTTGCATATATTTATTTTATTTATTAAATCCCAAAAGAAAATATACAAAATATAATATATATTATATACATTATGAGTATATTAAATCCTATAAAGGTAGGTATATACATATACCTGTACATAGGTTCGGGGGATGAGAAGTTAGACATGTGTAATGATTTACACACGACTAAAACTCAATACAAACAATATACATTAGTAACTAGTGACTAATATTAATACCTAGCTTTCAAAACAGTGACTCGAATGATAGCTGTATGATGATTACAATATAAATTTATAAGGTATATATTAAAATTATTCAAACGTTAATATTTATATATATATCTATTTGATGAATTATCCGGAAAGCAAAAGCTGCATATCAGGTGGGCTATTTTCAAATAAATGTAAATTAAAAATCTTGGTAAGTGCACTAAATTTGTTGTTAGTTGACCATAAATATGAATTTCGCCTATTGTTTGTAGAAACAAGAGGAGTAAAGAAGGTAGGGTTAATGTTTAGAAGTTTAGAAAGAATATAATTAGGGAGCTTGGATAATAATTTAGGACAATCTATTGAACTTTAGACTATTTCGCTGTGTATGAATATTTCACTTGGTTCGTATACATATCAAAATGTAATGATACCAAAAATTTAAAATAGGGTTATCGTAATGAATTATATTATGGAATGATTTTGTAGTTACTTCGTGGTACAACATTTATTTAAAATATCATTTTTATGATGAAAGGGACTACTCCTCTTGAAACTATAGTATATATAAATAAAGTATATAAATAACTCGAGTGTGCGCGTAGTACAAAGTTTAAATAAAACTTATATTTTAAATTATAATGGATTATATTTGTAGTACTTGGCCAAACAACTTTGCGATGAGACATTTTAATAATTGAATCGTTCAATATTAAAATATACATAAACACTATTTTATTTTATTTTTATATTTGAATATCAATATATTCTCTGAGCTCTTTCCTACATTTTAAATATTACTTAACTATCATATCAAGTATATATCTGAAGTTATTGCTTGTTAAAAATCAACTTATTAAAGTTATGAACAAAATGTGAAACTGCTTTCTTTGTATTTTTGATGTTTATAGCTTTAACTTTGTGGTTGGATTTAATTATTAATTTTAATTAATTTAAAACTTTGTTTAAACCTATTGGAGTAACTTTACGTGTGTGGGTTTTGATACCACTGTAACTTCAGGACAGAGGCATATTAACTATCCATTAGCCATTTTGGTAAGCAATTAAATTTTTGAATGGGTGTGTGTCCACAATTATTATGGTGGGGTTAATTGACAAGTAGACGCTGAAATGGAGAATAAATCACACAATGGGTTATTCATAAAATTTAATGGATTATTAATTATATTGGCTTTAGTGTTCAGGCATTTCTTGATTTCGAATATTTCTAAGTTAGCCTTATAGTGGATTATCCTTATAGGTAATTACCTTCACCATAATTGTGTCTACGTCCGTGTTAGAATTAACCTGTTTACCGAAACGGGTAATATGCGTTCGTCCTGACGAAGATACAGTGGTATAGACACCGGTAGACGTAAAGGTACTCCAAATAGGTTATACAAAGTTTTTAATTGTAGTCTTTGATATGTCAATGAAAAAAAATGTTTAATAAAAATAATAATATATATATAGATCAGCCGTTATCGTGTAATGTTTCAGATTTTCCCGTGTATATTGCATCTACTAACAGACCGGGAAAGAGGATTCTCATGCATAGAAAATTTACGTATTACTTTCAAAAGAAGTCTGGAATCGGGAATGAGCGTTGGGTCTGCTCCACACACAACAACAAGAGGTGCAAAGGCTCGGTGATCATCAACAATGACCAAATACTTTCAGCTAAATTCATCCACAACCACGAGCCTTCCGTGTTCGCAGTTGCGACTCCTAACTCTACACACCCACAAACGTGGTAGAAATTATCATTGATTTCTAGAGTTGACTTTTATTAATGTATTCACTGAAGTCTTCTTGTGTACTTCATCGTGCTGTTTTTATTATTTTTTGATCACTTCAAATAATATCATCGAAATTTCCTCTAAAACCTGTGGTGGGTAAATTTTCCTCTATTTATCCCAAGCTCCTGATATGCTCAGCAATGCCTTTGGTGAATACTGTTCGGTCATTTTTTCCAATCAATCGTGACGCAATCACAAAAGACTTTCTATTTCAATAATCTTCGAGACTCTTCTTTCACATAATTAATTTTGTATAATAATAGTAATATAATACATTCGCATAATATATGTCATAAAATTTTCCCCGTTGAAAATAGTACCAAATATGTGGCCAAGAACACTTTGTACGTCAATTACATTTCAAGGCGAGTATCTCACAGTTGGACCTAATAAGAATGTCCAACTTGTAACCTATAATGTGCTTTTAAAGTTTGCCAGGTTAAAATACCTGAGAGACAAATCCTTCGGAGACGTATTTCCAGAGATGGGGACTAATTAGGAAAATACTGCTTTGTATGTGATTTTAAAAAGGCATTGTAATTTATATATGTTTCTGTAAATTTTTAAATATTAAATATTCTTATCGCTTGATATGTTGAATACTTAGGGATGTAAGGATCTATTAGGTACCGCAACAAATTGTAGTACAGCATTATATTTTGTTTCATAAAAACCTATATTTAATATAGACATTTTTGAGTGAAAAATAATAGTCAATAATTAAATCACGACTAGATATAAAAATAAGAAATACATGTACATAATACAAATATAAAAAAAAATCTTTTACCTTACTCGGTCGGCTGCCCTCGTAGTCCAGTGGGCATGATACTAGCTTCCCATTCCGATGGTTTCGGGTTCGATTCCCGGTGCGGTTACAATACATGTGTGTGATTAACTCAAGCCTGAAGTGTTTTTGTGACGTGTTTCGCTACAGTAATTGGGCTCCATGGCCTGTAGTAGCTTAGCAAAAAAAAAACTTTATACGCTATACTGCCGAGACAGAAATTTAATAACATAAATTAATGTACAAGGTGTCCCGACGAGTGCGGGTAGATTTCAATTGCTTGCCATTTCTGGATATTTTGTTCATTTGACAATTGCTGACTAAATACGGCAAATTATTTGTGAAAATGTGAACGCATTCTAATGATAAAAACTTCAAATAAGTATTCAATTATGGTGAATTACTTTTGTAAATTTTGTGAAATTTTGTAATCATTATCACGTGCTTGCAGTAAACATAATTTGATGGTATCTGAAGTAGTTGATTCGGTGGTGAATCGTCCAAGATCTCCAGCAACTTGCACTCATTCTTTGGAAAACGTCGCTGTTGTACACCTCTTTCCATTTAAGAAAGACAATCGAATTAGTTTGTGTATGCCATTACTAATTCGGTTGTCTTTCTTAAATAAAATTACCTGTACGTGAAAGTGTTACTAAAATGTCGGGCACCTCCATGAGACCGCTCACAAAAACTGGACCTATATCGGTCATCTCTTTTAAAAACGATTACACCAACGCCCATACAAAATCCAGTTGACACAAGCTCTTCAGTGCGTAGACCATGAACGGCGTCGTAAGTATAGGTCTCAATGAAACACACTTCACATAAAATTGACAATGGAGGAGTTTCATAGTACTGATAATATAATACGATGTAACATTTAACTAAAATATAGACCAAAACTAATAAATTGGTGAAAAAATTTTTGAATCAGTCAATAAATAACCGAGAAAAAGAATGTTAAAGTTAGTATATTTTAGCGCAGAATGACTGACCTCCAACTCGCCTGTGACGTCACGTGTCCGCATAGCCGGGCGCTGGAGCACGAGCTGCGATATACACCGGATACGAGAGATGACGTCACGCGACTCCACCGGACGGAAAAAAATTATTCACGCGTTTTGAGATTCTGAGACTTCAATTTTACTCAAATTTTGATTTCTATTCATTGAAAAAAAA
>JADDOH010006090.1:0-118766 GCA_016648135.1 Agrypnia vestita | reverse complement strand
GGGGAACTTCTCCAGATGACCTGCCTGCCCTTTGGCCTTTCATCAGCCCCGAAAATGTTCGCAACGCTGTCAAACTGGCTAGCGGGACTCTTGCGGAAGAGAGGAATAAGGACCGTAGTCTACCTGGACGACTTCCTTCTGGCCAATCAGTCAAGGGACCTGCTAGCGACCCAGGCAGTAGAGACGGTCAATCTGTTCCAGCATCTGGGTTGGTGCATCAACCGCGACAAGTGTATCCTTATACCTACCCAAAAGCTGGAGTTTCTGGGCATTACTTGGGACACCGAAGCCAACCAGAAATCCCTCTCGGACCGCAGGTGCTCTGGCCTTCGCCAAGTACTGCGCCGCCCGATCGAGGCCGGCAGTTGCTCCCCCAAGCAGGTTCTAGGCCTCTTGGGGAGACTCAACTTCGCAAACTCCGCCACCCCTCGGGGTCGTTTGCATTGCCGAAGACTGCAGAGATTCAGAAGCCAACCAGAAATCCCTCTCGGACCGCAAGTGCTCTGGCCTTCGCCAAGTACTGCGCCGCCCGATCGAGGCCGGCAGTTGCTCCCCCAAGCAGGTTCTAGGCCTCTTGGGGAGACTCAACTTCGCAAACTTCGCCACCCCTCGGGGTCGTTTGCATTGCCGAAGACTGCAGAGATTCAGCCGCCAGCTGCAGAGGCACGAGCCATCCAGACAAGTGGAGCTTCCTGCCGCGGTTCGGCAAGACCTAGAGTGGTGGTTGGAGGCCGTAGGGGAGTCCTGCCCAATACACGAAGCCCCCTTCTCCCACTTCCTGACTACAGACGCAGCGGACGCAGGTGGGGGCAGCCAGGTGGACGACAAGACGATATCAGGCCAGTGGTCCCCAGAGCAGATGCGGTGGCATTCCAACCAGAAAGAAGCCTTCGCTGTTTACGCAGTGATCAGGGATCACGCTTACCTGCTAAGAGGAACGAAGACCCTACTGCAAACAGACAACAAGACAGTAGTGGCTTACATCAACAAGGAGGGGGGGACAAGATCATTGGGCCTTCTGAAGATAACTCGAGACCTCCTAGAGTTTATCGACCAGCAGGAAATATCTCTGACAGCGCAGTACATTCCAGGGAGATACAACGGGATTGCGGACCGACTCTCACGGGGGACACCACTCCCGGAATGGCACCTCCTGGAACCAGCGACAGAGGAAATATTCCGAATATGGGGACGTCCTCAGATCGACCTCTTCGCATCGGCCACCGCCCATGTGGTGCCAAACTACGTGTCGCTAGACTCAACCGATTGCTCGGCCTCCTATCTCAACGCATTCAGTCAGCATTGGGATTACGAGCGGGCCTGGGTATTTCCGCCGCCGAATCTCATCCCAAGAGTACTGGCGCACTTGAACCTGGCAAGAGGCACCATTCTCCTAGTTGTGCCAAGATGGGAGAAGACATTCTGGAGGGCCGGTCTCAAACAACGAGCAAAGGGAGGGCCAATAAGCGTAAGAGATCTGAAGAGCGTCCTGATCGATACGTCGACAGGGTTTCCCCCACCGAGGGTGTAGGACCTCCAACTGGAAGTTTGGAGAATAGCAGTGGGTGGGAACAGGCTATAGCGGATTGGAGCCAGGAGGAACAGCAGCTGTTCAGATCTGGCTGGAGAGGCTCAACGCTGAACACCTACAAGCCGGCCTGGGGTAGGTGGCAGCGATGGTGTACCACGCATTCTGTCCAACCTCATAACCCTCCCCCTGCAACAGTGGCAAGATATCTGGCCAACCTGTTCATCCACGAAGGGCTAGCCCCTCGAACAATATTGGTCCACAAATCGGCAATCGTATCCTTCTGTGGCCCAGCTCTTGATGCAGATAAGATTAGCTCGAACTTCCTCGTCAGGCACGTCCTTAAAGCCATCTCGGTTTCTGGTGGATGCACTGAGAGACCCCCGATCTGGAACCCCCGAGTAGTGGTGGAGTGGCTACGTGAAAACCCGCCAAGGAAACAGCCTGTATGACGTGTCAAGGAGGACGGCCATACTACTCATCATGGCATCTGGGCGAAGAGTCCAAGATCTGACACTTCTCAGAGTCACCCCGGACCGATTGATCGACAAAGGAGACTCCATCACGCTATGGCCAGCCTTTGGAGCGAAGACTGACACGGCAAGACACAAACAATCGGGATGGAGGTTGAGCGCATCGGATGAAAGGAACATCAACCCCTTGTTTTGGATCCGAAAGCTGGTCTCACTCTCACAGCCGAGACGAAAGCCGGACATGAAAGAACTATTTGTGACGACAGCAGGTGAAGTAAAGCCAGCTTCACGGACAATGATAGGTGGTTGGATCAAGTCAATCCTAAGAGAGGCTGGAGTGGAAGCAACGCCAGGAAGTGTTCGTTCTGCTGTGGCTTCGTTGAATTGGCTGGAAAACTACCCGATAGAGGAGATCTTGTCAAGGGGAAACTGGCAGAGTGAAATCACCTTCCGAAAATTCTACCAAAGAGAGATAGTAGATAACCCCAAGCAACAATGCCCCCAGAGCTCATTAGCGCCTCTCTTTACGCCAATATAGGCAGTCACATATAACGTCGAACCACTAGGTCACCAGGTGATAACAAACAGATCTCTCATAATGGATTCCAGGCGTCGAGACGGAACACAAAATAAAAGAATTTTACCTTCCATTAAAATTCCTATTTTGTTTCCCTCGACGCCTGGAATCCAGGTAATCCCTACCTGGTGCATTATGAGTCATATGAAAGAAAAACCGTTGCGCGGACGAAACCGGAAACAGGGATACCAGCGGGAATAAATTGTCGCAAACAGGGAATCAGAGGGGGTAGGAACGCGTGTCTAGTGGCGAAACAGCAGGCTGTTCTCTCATAATGGATTCCAGGCGTCGAGGGAAACAAAATAGGAATTTTAATGGAAGGTAAAATTCTTTTATAATGTACACGTTATAATAGTATGATATATTACAACGTGTATATGTATATACATATATAATATAGGTATTTATATACCTTAAATCTTTAATGCGTGCGGTGACGTATAAAACAACACTTAATTAAAGCTGGAAACAAAAATAAACACACAAGAGTTTTAAAAACAATATTTTAACATAGAATGCTAAAATAATCACACAAGGTGCAATGAATTAAAAATGTTTATGAACAAATTTAATGTTTATGTAAAAAGTCGCGTACACACTGATAAAAATAGATTTTAAATGTTTTGAAAACCACATCCAAAAAAATATGTTTTTTAACTTACTAAAACACTCGTCGTATGTTATTAAAATGTTTCACTAATTCAAAGATGTTAATTAAATACCGATAATTAAAAAAAAAAACAACTCACGAAATACCAAAAAATCAACTAATCACTCAATATAGTGCGAGTACAAAAAGGTACCTTTGTTGAACCTTTGTAATAGGCTAATACAATGTACTGAATGTACCCATTGACCCATTCACTTAAATTTAATGGTCGCGTTCATATTTGTATGTGCGGTGGCGCTCCTATACTCACTGTGCTGAAAATTCAAAATGTGTCATTCAATTCATACTACATTGTGCGTTTTGTGCGATGTGCGTTTCGTGCGAGAATCGCACATGTGTAATGTGTAGTGTGTGCAAAGGAACACCGGCCGTCACACATACAAATATGAACGCGACCGTATGTGTCCGCTTTGTACTGCGTAGGACTACAAATGAAGTAAATGTGCAATTAAAAATGTGTGTAGTGTACGCTTCAGTACAATGTAGTACTACATTGTAGTACTTAGTACAGAGCGGACCCATCGCTACTAGGTAGGTACCGTATATGTATTGATTCATTATTGCAATGCAAGGTATAAATAAAGTTAGGTAATACGTATACTTTATTATTGTTATTTACTTTATTATGTTCTACTCACTACTGTTACATTTGATGTCTTTTATATTTTTTTTTTTAACATGCTTATATTATTATTACGTACTACTTCAAAATTATTTCTATATGAGATAGGTTAGTGTAATAATCTATTTCGGGATGAGGTTGCTCCAAGTAAAGACTTTGTTCTCGTAAGTATTTATTCGGTAACAATAAGGGTTTAGAGAATCGTTTATACAGTAAGATGCGGTCTCGATAACAATGGTAGTAAAAGAGGCTCGACTCGACATTCACGCGCCTTTTTATACATTCTCTCTCTCTCTGTCATGCAGTCTTTTTCTGGCGTCGCGACATACGTTCCTCAGATCTATTACAGTTAGGATATAAGTTAATATGTTAATTACTAACTATTTACACTCGCATATATTTATTTATATACATATATAATTTTCTTATACCTGTTAATATTTCCATATAAACAAATAAAATAAAATAAAAAATTCTTCTACATATTTGGAGATTCATCTAGAGAGGTCAGATACAAAAGGTGGACCAGAAAACTCCACAAATAAAACAATTATGAAACATATTTTTTTAATTTTGAAATATTTTGTCCCCAGCGAAGTGCAGAGATCCAGCAACCCAGACAGTCAGAGCGAGGCCGAGCTTCGGAGCCTCCAGGCCACTCGCTCGGAGCTGCTGCAGCGCATAGAGGAACAGAGAGCGGCCCACAGAGCCTGGCAGGAGGACGCTGACAGGGCCAGTCAGGAAGCCGGCCGGGAGCTGCAGGCCTGCCTCAGGTGGGCGATAGTCAACTTTTTATCGTACATAACTTTTACAATTGTAATTAATCTGATTAAATGAGTTTAATTCAAGTCTTTATTACGTTCCATTCCATTCTACGTTATCTTAGTCATAGACATAGGCAGTTTGTCCATTACTATGTTAGGTTTGTGTGTTGCTTCAATTGGAATCTTTATAAAAGACCTAAATGAGTCGCTTACAATTGGGCGGTGGCATATTCTTGGTTCTACAATGATATGCTATAATAATGGTGTGGTAACAGACTAACTGTTATTTGAGATTTGTATCTGATTGTATCGATGATTGGTAACTGATTTTTCGCAATTGGACGGGCAACCATCGGTACTAAACAACATTTATATCTCAGTTATCAGTAAAAATTTCAAATAATTGTACCATGTGTAACCACTCTTAAAGTATGTATGTCTCTTGAGTGTTATCAAAGCGATGACGAGAATAACTATTTTCATTTATGTCATTTTTAGTGACGAACAAAACGCGGAGCGCGAGTACGAGCAGTGCCTTGTGGAGGTGGAAGAGTGCAAGCTGAGGGTGCAGGGCTACAAGGCGGCAACGCTCAAGTACAACCGAGAGAAGGAGCACCTCTTCATGAGGTACACGCAGGAGATCCCAAAGGAATTCGATGATATTGTAAGTGGTTTTACGCATACTATGCAATCAGTTAAGAATTTATTGTTTCAGAGGAAAGTTTATAGAACTCCATAATCACACATACGGAAATATGTGTGGTTATGGAGAACGGGATCTTGCAAAATGTAAATGTAAAATATTTAGATTGATAATGCCCCTCACAAAGCGAAATGCATCTCAAAAAATTAAAAATTTAGAACTAGAAAACAATTGTTTTTATTTCCATATGTGGAATTAGTTATAGTCAATAAAAACTTATGCATGATTGAAAAGGGAATATTATTATAATCAATTAACTAACTTATGGATTTGGAACTTGTTTCAATTGCGGAGCTTCAATATTGCAAGTACCGACCCAAAGTTACCTGCTTGTAAATGCATTTTAAATAACTTATAAAAATATTTTGGTCTTATAAAATGTGCATCATCGATCTTATATCAGAAGTTACATTATTTGATGTTTGCAGTTCAGTCGCTGACTTGAGAGGAAGCAACGTAAGCTAAGAAAATTTTATACAATTCCATATTAAATTTGGTTCTTGACAGTCAGTTTGTCCATTAATAATGCAAAAATTGTGGGGGGATAATAATTGCAAAAATACTTCTGACGGCTGAGGCAGGGCTCACAATTCATTGGCAAATTGGCCTCTTTCAGTCTCTCTCGGTCCTGCTTTAGACACGGTATTGTAAGCCAATACTTACTGATCATGGACCCTTCAATGGGAGTCCGAAACGTCAGCCAGAAATATGGCATTTACCCGGCAGAACATTCCAGAAAACTTTCCAGAAGATTTTGAACATCAAACATGTTCAGGCAACAAATTTCCGACGATCCGGAATATTAATTGAATTATTTTTATTATTATATTTATTTGAGTCTTCTGTAGTTTTATTTTTTTAAATATGCATACAGCCAGGGCATAACTTTACTTCTGCCTAAGAAAAATACCAGGTTGTCGTGTTGGCAAAGTGTAAATGTATGTTATCAAATATCTCTTTGTTTCAGTTGGCGAAGAAAGTGGATCGCATCAAGGCCATATTGAATGAAACATTGCGGAAAAAGTGTGATAATAAATGAAATGAGTGTACATGTAAGAGTTATGGCATAATACTTTCATAAGGTCACCTGTACATTGAATAAATATTGTATGATAATCTAAACAAACGTTTCAAAGCAGATAATTTAAGTTGTCAGTCCTTTATTTGGTCTTTGTATGGCCTGAAAATGAACACTCGCAAAACCAAATTGTTAATAGTGTAAAAAATCAAAAACAAACCAATAGAAAGAGTCACGCAATACAAGATACGCACTTAGGCGCATGGGGGAACGAGAACTGGGATTCATCTCAAGAAGTAAAAGCTCGAGTAGAGATGGCAAGAAGTGCGTTTCTCAGAATGAGACCGCTATTTTCTAACCGTGACCTAAGCCTGCAACTTAGAATGCGTATGGTTAGTGTTATGTTTTTACCATTCTCTTATATGGGGTGGAGGCATGGACACGAAACAAAGAACTAATCCGCGAAGTCGAGGATTTTGAGATGTGGCTCTGTGGACGCGTATTAAAAGTTTCCTGGGTAGATAGAGTGACAATGTTTTAGTCCTCCGGCGTATGTAATAGACCGAGAAGTGCTGCGGACTGTCAACACAAGAAAGCTTGAGTATCTTGGACACATTATGAGAGGACCAAAATATAGTTCATCCACCAAAACCAACTCATTATTCAGGGGAAAATAAGTGGTAAAAGAAGCGTAGGAAGATACCGCATCTCATGGCTGCATAACTTGAGGGACTGGTATAAGTTTAACTCAACCGAGTTGTTCAGTGCGGCAGTAAATAACGTCGTAATCGCCGACCTCCAATAGGAGACGGCTACATAAGAAGTTTTGTTTGGTGGCTTACAATTACCCTATTGATTTTTAAAGATGTGCATTAGTATAATTATGAAATATATAAATATGGGTGTTAGAATAATTATGAAGTATATAAATAAATAAATGGAAGATTAATGTTATTACTCCCTTTCTTTCAACTCGTAGCGTCTGCTTGCTTGTCTGTCTGTCGAAAAAACTTTAGATCGATTTTTAACCCTTTTTCTGTGATCCAATCGAGCTGAAACTTTACAGACAGACTCGTGGTGATGATAAAAATAATCTAACAAATTTTCATTTGAAAAAAATTAATAATTATAGTATAATTTTGGATTTTTCGAAACTTTTTATTACTCGCTCTCGTAGCGTCGCCTGACTCGAGACCAACGCGTAGGTTAAGCGTCATACCTGGTTTCCGCTAGTAAATGAGAAAGGGAGTATAATAAAAACTTGGTTTTTATGGGTTAGTTTTTAAAAAAAATATATTTTGTTATCATTTTTCACACATCTTATCCTGTTTTTTAATTGAAAGGCATTGTTTATGGGAATTTTTTATCATGAGATGTTTTTTAATGACGCTCCAAGCAGTCACTAACCGGGTGGAGCGGCGCACTACGTCTTTATTTGCTCGCTTCAGGTGTGTGCACGAACACCTAGGTGTTCTCCAGGCTCTGTGAAGCGTGTGATATCTAATTTGTTTTGTTGTGTCTTTAGTGAATAGATATCAGTCTTAATTTTCTATCTATTGTTGAAATACAAATTAAACCTGTTGGGGGAACCTCCCGGTCTTAAAGGCCTATCTGTGTACACTTCAATACACCCCACTAAGGGTGCAGGGTGTATTGCCGCCCAATTATGGAAAATGAACTAACTGACGTAAACTCAAAATATGTATACTATGTAGAAAGTCAATTTCTGGAAGTCTAATCTGAGTGACACTGCTCATTTCTTCCTTTTCCTTTCATGTGACATTTTGGCGTGAAAATTCTAGCACACCATTCAACGCTACACATCTGTACCAGTGATTTATCAGTGTTACTAGGGAAAATTTGCTGGGAGTCGGGGCCCTGGAAGAAGGAGGACATCACGGCTGAAAAACCTGAAACGGTGGTTTAGCCAGCTACTGTAGAGCTGTTCCGGGCCGCAATAAATAAAATTCTCACATCCAACATGATAGCAATATTCGTTGAACGGATAGGGCCTTTCTTTCCTGTAAGAATCAACAATAAATAAGCGTCCTACGTTCATGTTATTTGTACGATTTTTTCAGTTTTTGTGCCATTCGTTTTACTGACATAGCATTCTGAATGTAAAGTTCTTTTACAGTACTGCTTACTTACTTACCACCACGCCGTTTCGCCGGAGGGGTAGGCAGAGACAATAGAGTGCCACACTCTATCCTAACACGCAACTCACTTCATCCACATTCATACATCTTTGCATACAATCTCGACTGTTGATGAGGCTCTTATCAGGACCATCTCCCATCATCTGGTTAATCTGGACATGCCATGGCCTCTGCGGTCGCCCTCTCATTCTGACGCCAGCAACACTTGCGTCGTACATTTTTCTTACCATTCTTTCCTCATTCATTCGCTCAACATGCCCAAACCACCCGAGCGACCCTTTTTTAATTCTATTAACCTTGCTAAGATCTTCATTACATATTTATAATCTATCATAAATGGATTTTTCATTCTGCCAGTTCATCGGTATTGAGTCATTTGGCTACGTTGTGTTCGGTCCAGCATAGCCAGGCTATCTTCTCTCTCCTGGATCCATTGCAACTTCTCATGTTTTTCCACAAATATTAAAACATTAAATATGTAAATATCGTTTTCAAACTAAGTTCAGGTTTAATTCAACTAAGTTCACTTCAGACAAATTAAATACGAATTCCAAATAGAATATTTTCATAATTGAAATCTGGTAAGAAATTAGATATCGAAAGAAAACAACTTTATCATTAAATATTAAATTTATTGAATAACATACATAACTGTCTTTTGTGTAAATATACAGGTAATAATAACAACGTAAGTATTTATTAACAATTAATACAAAGTTTGTAGCATAAAGGGGTGTTATTGTTAAAAAAGCTTGGGGTTTCTTATAACATGACATATTAAATACAAATTGTATGAATTCCAAGGCAGGGAGACATTTTGCTGCCTCTCTAAAGAATTCTCCTTTGCCACGTAAACATATTTAATAAACCGGTCTTCTGCTCCCTACCAGTGTTGCCATTGTGTAACAAATGAGAAATATAACATGTTCATATGAGGAAAGTTTAAATTAAAGCTCTAGATATCTTAAGCGGCGACACCGATATCTACTTATTGTCTGTGCCGCATAACCATTGGACAGTTTATTTTTCCTAGAGATTTAACAATGTTTAAAATGATTAACATGATAAATTGATTTATAAAAATTAATATTATCAGTATGCCCGTTGACCACCGAGTTTATTTGTCGAAGTTATATAACTTTAATAAATTAACTCTCCAAAATAACAATAAAGATAAATAAAGAAGAATACCATAATTGTTATTAATAATTAATCAAGATATCGTCCCTGTAGAGGTAAAACTCACTAAGTGACATTGGAGTAGTTTTGATATAATGATGTTTAAACTACTAACTGTTTAATTATGAGTTTTACCACTAGATAACTACAAATAAACAAGGAATATTCACTTACTTATTTTTACCTGGAATAGAGATGGAAAAAAATTCTTGTAAAAATGTTTGTATTCCTAACTCATTTTAGCCAATATTGCGGTTAGTAAGTTTTACCTCTAAAGGGATGATATACATTATAGATGTCTCATAGGGATGAAGCTATCTTTTATTTTATTCAATCAATACAGATATCTCATTACCAACGGCGACATCTGTACTGGTTTATGGGAATGACAAAGTTGTGGAGGCACAGGTGGCATTAGTAAAAATACAACTCGCATACAAGGTTTGCAAGTTAAACACATATACAACTTACAAAAATTTGATGATGTGATAGTCTATGATGGTGGATGTAATTGGTGAATGTTACATTGTGTAAGGTGATCACTTTACGATAGAGCGTAATCCCTACGAACATCCAAAAAGACTTCCATACCTACTTTCCAATATAAAAATAGCTTGGTCTTTATGAGACATCTATAATATTGTGTTCTTTAAAAATTTGAAAAAATTACAAATTTTCTGTAATTTTTAATAACTTATTATACTTTCCTCCGATTCAATTAAAAATTTATAAAATCATGAATTAAATTTAGAGGATTTTCATGATATCGTCATAATCGTAGAATAACGACACATGTGATTTTTCTCAAGTTTGCAGGAGAGCAGTTTATTTACATAATTGAGCTATGACACTGTCATAGCTCAATAACTACAAAAGATTTTCCTTTGAAACTTGGGTTAATTATTTAAAGTTGATGCCTTTCAAACCTCAAATATTGTCGGGCAGTACAACAATGTTTTTACACATTGTTCATTGTTTTACGGCTTTGTTCTACGATCGTATATCAGAACCGTCGTTATACCGACTTTGTACAACGATGGTTAAATTAATAAAAAAAAATACACTTTTTATATACCATTAGATGGCTTCTTTTTTTTCACTTTTTAACGATCCACAAGTGTGTAATTTTTTGCACATCCGTCATTGTTCTACGATCATGACGATATACTATGGAATCTACTTCCATCTCTGCTACATGGTATTGATAGTATGGTATCTTTGTTAATTATTATAAATACGTCTCAAAAGTAAACAACTTCATGCAAGATTTTGAGCATCATGGACGGGAAAAGGGTAATAATTTTCAAGCAGTGTCGGGAAAGGGTTAACGTATATCTAATGCTTAATGTGATATATTACTTGAGATATCTAGGCTTCAATATAATAGCTGGAGAGTACTTGAATAAAAGTATATGTTCAAATAAAGTTATGGTGATGCAAAAACAACACTTTATGGCAAAATTTGGGAAAAAAGTCACATGTAAAAAAGTTAAACGAAAATCAATCAACGATATTAAAAATAATATTAATCGGCATATTGTAATTCTAATTGAAATAAATAAAAATGCACTGTTATTATGGCTAAATATTATTTTAAATAAATTGGTTAAATAAAAATTTAAAACACATCTCAATAGATTTTACAATAGAGGGTATTTTCACAATTTACAAAACTAACGCTACAAGATCATACCTATGAATATATTGTCAAATAAATTTTCTGTGGCATTTTAAAGATAGCAATATTTTAAATTGCCACAGAACAGTCACCTCAAACATCTAGCTTTTAGTCTAACTCATACTCTCCTATGTTGTCAATTTTCAATGTGTGTTTTTTAAGAAATTGGAAAAAAAATAAATTTAATTCCAAACATACTACTATAATTTAATTGTAGAATAAATAAATTTTAGGATGCAACGAAATGCGCGCGCATCATGCAACGGAATATTTTCACACCATGAAGTACCATAACCAATAGCAATTCCTATAAGTGACAACATCAAGTTGGTGTTACGAAAAATCCATTTGCTCCGGGCATTGTTGTATATATTTTATATTAGACAATGTATTTTTTATAATATAATTGTTATTAAATTCATAATGTGTTAAATTATGTGCTAACTGTTTCATTTTCTTTTTATAAAAGCGAGATTTTATATCCGTTGAGAGAACTGTCGTCGATGAAAATTATATTTCCATATAATACACATCATATGTTCCAACGGAAGTTATACAACATGGTACACAATTTTTTATATGTATGCCATAGAAGTATAACTTCTAAAGCGCATACATAAGAACACGCACCCCATTTTTTAAAAATTACTAACTTGGCTGCCCGGAAAAACCTTTTTCAATTCGCCTTGAGGCCGAAACATGTTAAAAAATCATTAATAATTATTTTATAATGTTATTGGGTAGTGCTTGGTTAGGTTAGGCCCCAAAAAATTGGGACTATTTTTTTTAATAAATACGAAAATACCATCATTAGAAAATCGCCTAGCACCACTCTCGTTAGTGAAAATACCCTTTTGTAGTTAACTTCAATCGTAAATTGTTTAACCTTTCTTATTGAAGCTCTTTAAAGCCAGGCACAAGGCAATAAGGGTTAAACACTTATTTTCTCCCCCACTACTCCACTTCGCTGAGTGTCTTCGAAACTCTCTTGCCCTTCATAGGACACGAAGACGATTTTAAGGACGTTATTATAAATATGTATTGTTATTGTAATATTATCCTGAAACAGAAATTCAAACATAACATTTTTATCTTTCACCATTTTACTATCCTAAAGCGAAGACTATTCATTTTTATCTGCTCATTCCTTACGGAGGAAACATGTTTCATTCATTTACATTATTTCACTATTATTTTTGGCACATCGAAAAGTTGTAGCATTCGTTTCAAAGGGAAAACTTCTACATAACAATTAAAATTGATGATCAGATATGAAGGGGATTTCAATAAGTCACCATAATTCTTTGAAAATAATAATATTGTAACATCTTGTTCTAAAAACTTCAGTTTCTGCACAATGGAGCAAGATTTTGAGCAAAATTATATTTAATTAGACTTGCTCCATGTTTTGTCAAAATTTCGAACCGAAAATTTAAAGCCGTTTGCGAAAAACTCTGCACGATTGTAAAGCTTGACCAACGTAAATTGGCGTGCGGCAACTTTGGAACTAAAACCCGCCCCGCCTGCACCTGGCGGTAACCCATTGCCCTGTCATTCAGTTCAATCTCGTATTTGCGCGTGAGCTGTGACATCTTGATTTCCAATATACACTGAATTATTATGTCAAAAACATCCAAAACAGTCCGGAGTGGTGCAAGAACAATTGCCAATGAAATATTAAAGTTTTGCGAAGCTGAAAAAGCAAATAATGGACTAATATTATCGTTTGACAGGACTCTAGACAGAGCGGCCGCCATTACTGGTTTGTTTCTTTAGTGTTGCCCGACCAAATTTCTATTAAAGGCTCCGACACCGGTCACCAGAGACTATGAGTCATTATGTATTGCGTAATAAATTTACACCCTGGCAACTTCTGTTTCGCGACAGGGACGCCCTCCCTTGCACGCACATTTATACTGGTCGTTTATTATCAGAATCTTCAACTAGTATGGTTTATCTGGTGAAGGATCTATCATAAAAATTCACCAAAAATAATTAAATTGCCTCATAAATAAAGCTAACATTGCTGAAAAATTGAGTTGGATTGTGCAGATACATCCACAAGTATTATCTCTCGTGAAAAGATATACCTAGTAAGCACTTTACTGTTATCCTTAGAACCCTTTACTTCACTAGAAACGCACGTTATGTATATGACAGATAAAAATGTTCTTAGGTTTTCACGACCGTTCAGAAAAAACACGGCAGAATATCCCAGAAAATTAAAACCAGAAGATATACAGATTTCCCAAAATATATACATGACTGATAACAATCCATATTTAAATGATTCCAGATAAAGAACCTTCAATCGCCTACCTTTTACATTCAACGTATTGTTTGAAATCAATTGGAATCCTAGAATAATGATGACTTGTTTACAATAATGAGGTTTTACACAACAGCTTAAAAACTCTTTTTTCGTGTACACCCTTAATATTATTCAATGAATTTTGTTTATATAGAAGTTTCACTTTACAAATCAAGCTTACGTTCCTAGGATTTGGAAAAAGCAGTCATTAAAAGCTAATTTAGATTGATCCAGAACTCTTGTTTCATTTACAAAACATTTAGCATCGTACATTCTTACGAAAACTACATTATAATGATATGTTCGAGACTGTCCTGTATTATTATTATTGTAACAATAATGAAAACAAATATTGGCGTCGCGTGACAAATATAATGCAATTGATGTAACAGGAAAACATTGTTATTGTGACCTTTCAGATATTATTATAAATTGTTCCACCATAGACAACAGCTAATTTTCAGTGAAAATGGTAGTTACTTTGTGCTGCAGCATTATTACAAACTTTGTACTCCATACACAAGTGAATTCTGTTTTTATTACGACTACATTAATGAGAGATGCAATCCATGTTGCTTAATAATGAGATGCACATATAGAGAAGGTATGAAATCTCTAAATTACAGTAGTTTTAAGAAAAAATCATGAAGATTATTACTTAATACCTCAATTTAGCAGACATAATTTTCGGTCCATATCGTCGGGGATAGTGCAAAAGCGCGTAACTAGCATAATTCCGTGTATCTGACATATGTAGCCAATTTGAGATTTCGTGGTAGGGCACGTTAGATCCTGATTAGGAGCCACCTTTTTAACGCCTGATGTGACCGACCAGTACGTAGACACATAAATTAATACTCTCTGTGAAAAAAATGAGACTAGTAGCCATTGAAATAAGAAAATTTTAACGTTTTAACCTTCTCCTGTAAAACTAGTGTCTAGATACGCGCTATTTACCTACGGTATGTACGCGGATTTGCACTATCCCCGACGATATGCTGTATGTAAAAATTAACACAAGATCTGTGAATAACTAAATGAACTATTTTTTGTTATTAATTCACTGCTATTTATGATAAATTTTAGCAAACAGGCTATTATACGTATATTTGGTGCTGGAAAAAACTCCGGATATACACATAATGTCAATATTGTAACACATGCACTTGGAAAAACTATTTTATTATAGTAGAACCTCCTAAATTCGAAATTCAAGGGACTTAAAAAAACACAATATTTATTATGCTAATGCAAAGATCGCAAGATTTCTATTACTAAAGTACCCGATATTGACATACATATTTGCTGTTATCACGTGTGAAAATAATCAAATTATTTTTTTCATTTCATCACGAAATTTAAATTTCCGCCGTAATCAAAAATGTTTACAGTACATTTATTTGTATTTTTACTGTATATAACAGATCTCTCGAATTAGTCTATTTTATCGAGGTTTTACTATACTTATTTATTTCAACTTGTATTTGTCATTTTACCATTGTGCATACTTTTTGAACAATTTAAACAACAGATGATTTATAATGAACCATGAAAGTAACAATGATGGAGATTCCATTTCAGTTGTAACCACGCACTTGCGTTTCTCATGCGGGGATGTCAAATTAATTCCTTTATATTGCAAATAAATAATTTAATGTGATGCGTTTAGGCTCGGTTGCGCCAGCAGAAGTAAATTTGGTTCGAGTAACATTGACCTGAGTAACTTTTTTTACCCTCAGCTCAGAGTAAACTCGATTTCGGGTTGCACAAACGTCTTTTTTACCACTGTCAAACCAATAATAAGGCTACTAGGGTGCCAAGCGGAATAAACTTCAAATACCGCATTTGTCTATGGAATTTGATTTATTTCAGTTTTTCACCACTGGCAATACTTTTGCGGTTCCAAACCAGTTCAAACAAACCACTTTATTCTATAAAACAAACCAAACAAACGTCAAATCATTACTAAAATAATGCGAAATTAAAAGATTCATTTTAATGTTTACAAATATCAATACGAAAATGACAGCGACAAAATTCAAATGACAAGTACCTATAAGGACAAATGTCACATTTTCAAATCAACTGTGAGAGGACGGCCATTTTTTTTATCAACGTTTTTACCTTTATCCACCTATCTTGGAGAGTAAAAAAAAGTTACTCATGTATGTACTTCGGTGAGTTAAATATTTTTACCATAGATGGCGCAACCCGTTTTAGTAAAGTTACTTGAGTAACTTTTTTTACCTTTACTTTAGATGGCGCAACCGGGCCTTAATTTATTTGTAAAAAAGTGATATGGCGGTGCATGAAAAACGTAGTTAAAACTTGTAACAATTTGTACTAAAAACTTTTATTTAAAATTGCAGTGTTATTCAGCTACGCGTCACTCAACCAGTGCTACCATCACACATTTAAGATTTTTTGTTCGGCTATTTTCAAATGAATAAATAATTACATTTTAAAAGATAAATATGGATAACTTGCGTATATATTTCTAAAGGATTACAGGATATTTTGACCTAATATGCTGTACAACGGTACCTATAATCATTTTATGGCGACAGTTGTGTCTATTTGTAACTTGAATAAGTTAAGTGTCCTCAACTTATTAACCGGTCGTATGCCGGAGCGTGCCTCTGTGTGCCGGAGCTGAGATATGCATACATATACGAATTTTACTTATTTTACCTGTGTTTATGGATTTTTAAAGCTTATTATTAAATTAAAAAAGTATTAAAATGAAGTATTTTTATATTCTTTGATATATTTAGAATTAAAAAATTGAAATACAATATCTTTAGTGTTATTGCTTCCATGGTTTTATTCGATTAATATGTGCATACATTTCTCACAATAAATTTCGTTACTTATTTTCATAATTATTGAATACCAGCAGATGAATGAATCTGTATATTGAGAAACTAGAAACTGCAACTTCTTAGGGATTATTGTTGATTTTTACATGAATATAACCATCACAAAAAAGTGTCTAAAAACCAGCATTCGTGTGCGAGATTGCGCGGCAGACAGCGTACATTTTGCGTTAGATACAGGCGGCATATGAACGGTTAAATTTACACAAATTACACATAAGATTCATATTTATTCCCGATGACACGTTTGTCACATTTCCAGAACGATATATGTCCTTCAAATTAATTACAACTATCTATTGGACCAACAGATTAATGAAAGTAGAAGTATTTCACTTTTAATCTTTTATTTCCGGCGCTTTGAACTGAATTGATCTTGCCTCTAATGATATGAATACCTCTGTAAATTTACTAAATACAAAGTTAATATTTTAGGTATTCCTCCGTAATATATTAAATTAAATAATTATAATATATACAGTAAAACCCTGTTAATTCGAACCCCGATAATTTGAAATTCGCCATAATTCAACATTTTAAAAACCCACAAAACCCAAAATGCTAATTTCATAGTAGATTTCAATGTTTATTCAATGTTCAATGTTACAAATATTTACAGTGTTTACAAAATTAAATTAAGCTTTTTTCATTGTTGCTGAGTGTCTTGGCAGCAAGTAAACACTAAATTGATTTGACGCCCTGCCTGCTACACTAGTAATTTACTGTATTATAGCAGACAGATTAACCCCGATAATTCGAAAACCCCGGTAATTCGTAATTCGAAATAATTTTTAGCCCCTTGCGCCGTAAATCAATACATTTAAGTTCACATAATTCGATTTTTTTTTTTAAATTGACAAAATTGAAAAAAATATTTCGATTTTTTCGCAAATGAGAACAGAAATGTCTATTTCAGATACTTTAGTAATATAAATGTGGCGGTCTCTGTACTAGTATAATAAATATTGCATTTTCGAAATGATTTCTTGAAATATGCAAAAATGCAAACGTTTTTCACAAAACAAATGTTTTTTTTTCATGAGTTTTACGATTTTTGCCGAATTTCGCAATCGCATCGCGTTTTTTGATTTTTCGAAATAATTTTTAATCCTTGCGGCATAGATCAATAAATTTTAGTTCATAAAATTCGATATATTTTTTTAAATGTGACGAAATTTAAAAAAATATTTCGATTTTTTCGCGCGTGAGAACAAATACATCAATATCAGGTAATTTAGTAATATAAATGTCGCGGTCTTCGTATTAGCGTAATAAATATTGCGTTTTCAAAATAATTTCTTGAAATACGCAAACATACAGACGTTTTTCACTAAATTAATAACTTTTTTTTACGATTTTTGGCGAATTTCGCAATATTATTGAGATTTAAAAATTTTTTTTGTACCTTGAATTTCGAATTAGCTGGGTTCCACGCAATTCGAAATCTTTTTTTTTAGGTCCCTTGAATTTCAAATTAACGAGGTTTTACTGCAGTATGTATTTAACGACGCAGTGTGTAGTGCGCCAGGTTCGGTAAATCTCTGATCTTCGCCCTTTCATAGAGCTGCGCAGGCGTAATCAGATGTGTCTTATGCGTCGTTATGCCGTCGTTCGTGATGACTAATATTTTTTTCTCATTTTCAGCACTTTGACACAATAATTGAAACATGTTTTCACTTACAAACATATCAATTATTATTTTGGTGATTAATCGTTAAAATAATAATTAGATATGGAACGCGCATTTCAAGAACAGAGAGAGAGAGCGAGGTCCTAACCACAAGACCAAAGAATAGCTTGTTGGTCTTGTGCTTAGGACTCTCGCCTTTTGCTCCAAAGGTCGCGGGTTCGAACCTCACTCCGGACCAGTGGGTTAGTCCTATTTTCATAGAACAAGCGTTTAGCTTAGTTTGAAAATAGCAAGAATATTGATGTGACACGTATTCTGTGTTTGCATCTCCATTTAAAAAAAAATGTTAGCACCGCATGGGAAAGGTTAGTTTGGTCTTTTCATAAAAGTAACTGCCAATAATGCTTCAAGATTCTATTTTAAAGCTAATAGTCAATTGAATTGATCATACGCTGTATAGTGGTGTACTACTAGTACATAGAATAATCAATTATACAGATATTCTCTTCACTATACATCTGCGTTGAACATAGAAAGGAAGATAGGCGAAAGCCAAATATCTAAACATAATAATTTCGTTGTCTGTCCATAACTTGCTGGAATGACAACTTAAGATAAAATTATAACTTACGCTCAGGCTCACGCATGGGTTAATATTAATTATTATTTCTCATGATTTTTCACGGGCGTACGCCTAGTAAATACATAAAAAGCTGAATGTCTGTTTGTTCTCTATATCCTACACCCGTTGACCGATCTAAATTTTACACAGTTACTCTTCAGGACTGCAAATAATATACACCGTTTCTCCACTCCTCCCCTCGATATAAATGTCCATTCATTATTAATTTACTCTTATTATAATCTTAAGTTACTCTTCAGTAAAACATAGGCATCTTTTGGCCTACCCTCCCACTCCCACTGATATAAACGTGAATTATATTAGATATTTCTTCCAAACTTTGCATAGTTACTCTTTAGGACCCTGCGCAAAACACAGATTTATTCAGAGTAATTCCATACTGTAATTTATTTTGATCATAGAATATTGTATTCAAGACATGTTGTACTTTTTTGAGAGAAAATTAACATTAAAAGAATAAATATCCCGTTACACGATCTCAAAATTACGTTCCGATTCTGGTTGAGTGATGCGTAACACCATCCACTTTGCTTTTGAGCCCTTACAAGATTATAAATAAAGAATATCTCAAACAACTTAGCGCTATAGCTAACTTTGCAGAGAGGCACCATTTAGTAGAATGTACGATCGGAGGCGGGTCCGAACCCTAGTCCTCCCAGTCCTCTCCGTCGCTCGTGGTGTCGTCTTGCTCGGAACTCGAAGAGTCGGAGTGCATGGCCTTGGAGCGCTCTTCAAGCGCCCGCGCCAGCGCTCCGGCCAGACCGGCCTGGTTGATGGACTGGCGGGCCTCGCTGTCCACATTCACCGGTGCCTGAGAGATCAAAGAAAGGAAAATGTATAAACATTGTTGATTACAGATATTAAGATTCATGGTACTCATTTATTTGACAAATTGTGTGTACATTTCATAATCTTTTTACAAGACGAGACTAAAAGTTAAATTAATTTCCGTTGCTTTCAATAATTGAAGGACATTAAACATGAAAATCTTACAAGAAAGACAGATTTTGACTAAAAGGTGACAATAAGGTGTTGATTTTCTCAATTTCGAGACAAGCATTTTAAAACCGTCTGAAATTATTTCTTGCAAATTTTATGATTAAATTTTTTTAATTTATTTTGTACAGTTTTGCTCCCATAATATTTTTTTAACATCATGAGAAACAATATTCCACATAAATAGGAATTTTTAAAAATAATTCACTCTTTTGGCTCACAGAAAATGAATTTAATGACCGGCGGTGTTTCTAAAAATGCTTGTATCATTTTTAGATTGACTTTACCGACAATCGGCACGAATGTGGGTAAATCTACTTTATAAGGAAATTTTAGAATAAGAGATTTAAATTGGCACAAATTTCATATAGATCAGAGATAAATTGAAGTTAACAACTTACGGCTCTCAACACGATGCCCTGACGAATCGCTTGCAGTAAGTCGCCTCTGTTCCCCTCACCCGAGGAGGGTCTTCTGTCCACTTCTACATGCTGTGGAAATAAATTATTTCAAATGAGAAATAAATTAAACAATATTAAATGAGGGGTACAAAAACAAATGCAGCAATATTAAAAAAATGTTTTGAAAGCATGGATTAATGATTTAGAAAATGCACTTCATCCAAGATTTTATAGGAAATATAAGTCTATCCCTTCCAAAATCATGTTTCTTGATTACTATTAAAAGCAAAGGCAGCAATATCCACTTTAACCAATAAACCCCCAAGGACGTGTCAAGTGACAAAATGGCCGCTGCATACAAAAGTGAGCGTTCCAAAACAACACAAGTCCCAAAATGTTAACGCCGATAATTTGAAAACCCCGTTAATTTGTGATTCGAAATAATTTTTAGCCCCTTGAGCCATAAATCAATACATTTTAGTTCACATAATTCGATTTTTTTTTGAAATTTGACAAAATTGAAAAAATTATTAAATTTTTTTTGCAAGTGAAAACAAAAGATGTCCATATCGGGTACTTTAGTAATAATGTGTCGCGATCTTTGTATTAGCTCAATAAATATTCCGTTTACAGAATATTTTTCACAAAATTAACGATTTTACGATTTTTAGCAAATTTCACAATGGCATTGCGATTTTTAATTTCGAGTTAACGGGGTTCCACATAATTCAAGAGGTTTCTTTGGGTCCTCTGAATTTCGAATTAACGAGGTTCTACAAGCAAAGATAGCAATATCCATATTTAAAAGTTAAATGTTTATTTATACACGTACATAAAAGAAAAACTGAGGTGGGGATTTGTTTTTAAAAACTCATTTCCAGTAAGATGCATGTTTTGTAGATTCCAGAGAATTTTCCTTGAATAGTGAAAGATTTTTTGTATTTATCTTAGGGATATTGCTGCCTTTGTTTACATACCCCTCGTGTCATGCATTTTAAATGCAGAAATTTTAATAAACTAAAACATTTTCAAATAAAGTGCAGACATTTCAAAGTTATCCTGATAAGCTATCAACAAATGACCGTCAATTGCCAGGAAGTGAAATGAAGAGTGAAAACAATATATGCACCGATCAAAGGATGTTAGATATGAGAGATCATCTACTGGATATAAAAAAGATGCGAGTCATTAAAGATTCACCATTAATAAAAGAATTATTTAAAAAAAGTAAAATCGGTTAAAAAATGAGGATATGAATTATTTTCAGAATAGCACAGAGTGATTGCCCATGAAATACAAACAAGAAAATATAATAATATAAAGTTGAAAGCAAATATTGGTATTATAGAAAAAGTTTATTTTTCTGGGTTTATTTAGAGCTGTCTGTTTGATTGGTAGTAATAGAAAAGAAAAAAAATTTTTTTTTCAGTAAAAATTGTAAATTACATAGATTTTTGTTTTTTTCATCAACCAAGCAACCTGTTTTCACAACTTTCACTAATCAAATCAAACAAACAACTGACTTAATAAATTAGATGAGATGCAGTATGATGATAAATGTTGAAATGCGTGTATACGTGTTATTCATTAAAAAATAAAATATTTGTATTAGTTGAGTGTGTGTACCTTGAGCTGACCAGCGCCTCCGCGGATGCTCTCCATGAGGGCAGATCTCACGTCGCTAACTCCCGAGGCGGCGACAGCGGTGGTTGCCAAGCTCGGGGGGCCGCTGGGGGCCCCGGGAACGGAGGGCGCCATGGCCGGCGGGGGCGGTGGGGCCGGCGGCGCGGGAGGCGGCGGCGGGGGAGGAGGGGGGGCCGCCGCATTTGCCGCTGATGAAAACAATATAAATGAATACATATTGCACAAAATCAATTCCGCCTAAATATACTGAAACAACTAATATTTGAAATTAATTTTAATTAATTAAACAACTTTGTATTAACCACTTAATTAGTAACTCTACGTCTACCGGTTTCGATACCACTGTATCTTCATCAGGACGGACGCAAACTAACTATCCATTACTTATTCTAGCAAACATCAATTTTGAACGGGGGCGTGGCTACAGTTATGGTGGGGGTAACTGAGAAGTGGACGCCGAAATGGGGAATATATCAAGTAACGGGCTATTCATAAAATTTATCTGGTTATTAATTATATTGGCTTTAGTGTTCAGTTATTTTTTATTACTAGTATTTATTACCTAATCTAAGACCTCTATTATTTACATGTAGAATCTCGATATCGTTTTCCTTTTTAAACGTGTGGTCTGTTTCCAAAAGGTGGTTTCGCGAATTCAGAAAAGTTATTGTTAATACAAGGTAGTTTAATTAAATAAAATTAATAATCATGTCCAACCACAAAGTTGACGGTTTAAACATAAAAAATATAATATTTGACAATTTAAATGACATTTGGAAGTTTGGTACATTTCAGACTTACCTTGCTGCGGAGGTGGTGGGAGTGTTCTCTGCGGCGGCGGCGGAGGGGGTGGGGGAGCCCGGGCGGGGGGAGGAGGTGCCAGCCGAGTCTCTCTCACGGCACTCGCTGTATTTGAGCAAACGTACATATTATAGCTGTTTCAAATGTAAACATGTACCTAACAATTCCGTTAATTCTTCCCTCTTCTCTCAATATTCCTGTTACAACCACCTTCATGCCAGTAACTTAGGCTCATTTTTTCAGCACCTAACCATTATTCATATTTGAACTTAACTTATAATATTTTAGCAGAATCAATGTAAATCAGAATCAATTTAAAAAGTAGTCAGTTTGATACTTCGCCTGCTGATGAGATTTCTCTTGAAACTAAAATAGTGAAAAAAATTATTAAATTCAGGTTGAGATAACTAAGTTAATATCTAAAGTATAATAATCTATCATCGTAAAATATAGAGTTTGAACTGAAGTAGGACACTGACCCTGATGGCAATGGTAATCAAAAATGCAAACAAATTAATTTTTGGAAGTGTACCATCAGGCAGATTTAAAATATTCATTTAACCAACATCAGAATGTGCTAAAATACTATATCTTATTCCGGAGCATAAAATACACCTATAACATATGTACAGAGTCAAATTTTCTATTGGAAAAGTTTTAATTGAATACTATTTTTAAAAAAAATTGGCCATTTCAAATAGTACACCACTTTTTTTTTTTAAATATAGAATTATAATTTACCACCAAAATTTATAGACATGAACTAATGTAAATTTCTTGGTATGTACACACATGATCTGGTTCCAAAACGTTTAGCTTGTTTAAAAAAATTACTACAAGCTTGTTAATATTGAAGAACTGAAAAATCTCAAATTAAATAAAAAGTATAATTTATTAGTAAACAAGTCGCGCTTTATTATAAAAATATGTTTTTACTTGAAAAAAATCAATTTGGAATGAAATAAAAAAAAATCTATTGTAAAAAATACGTTTAGTTCACTAGGTGATTTAATTATGCAAGAATAAATACATTAAGTGCATTATAAATGTGTCTTAAATATACGTGAGAGGGGATTCAATCCACTCTGCAGTGACTCAATCCCCTCACCTAAAGAACGGGTTTACTTGACATTTTTTAAATATGTATTAATATAAATTTATCGAATATAACTAATTTAATATTAAAATTTGTGTAATTAAATTTTTCTATATCTTTCAATATTTGTTCTGGTAATTTGTAATAATTTTTAGTCTCTCGCTTCATAAATCAATTCATTTTTGCATCACATAATACGAATATTTAGAATAATGGCTTAAACGTACCATTTCGAAAATTTTATACCAACCAAAAATATTTTCATACCAATTTTAAATATTAGTGTTGGACTAAACAGTTAGTATTTAAAGTATACGAGGCAGGCGCATTATAAATTATATATTTTTTATTATTATATTTTAACATTTATTAAATTTGACAGTGAGAGCGGCTTTTTACTTAATTATTAATTTTCTCGGAATAAATGGAAATGCCTATACTTTTTCACGGGATTTTAATGTATTTGTAAAATAATTAAAAAAGAACCAAACATAATAACATGATATTTTAATTTCTATTAGTTTCTCATATGCCTGGCTAAATTATTGGGATAAAATAAATATGAAATTTTACTTTTTAAGATAAAAGGTTCGCTCAAAAGTTTGGTTACTTGGTTGATTAAATCGGTGTTACCGCACTTACCTTGCGCTGGAGGGTTGGGCAGCGGAGCTGGTGTCCGGGCAGGAACTGGAGGAGGCATTTGAGCTCGCAAAGCTTGACTCAATGCTAAATAAAAATTAAAATGTATTTAGTTAACAATATTAATTTGAAAAGAAAACTTGAATGTTATGAATTTATACGCACACAGTTGTTATTGAAATAAACTTTGTGAAATGGACATTATTTATGGGAAACTAACGGTTCAAATAAAAATCAGCTTACACATTACATTATTAACAGCGATTCCCTGTTAATTAATAGCATTTATTTTCACACCTAAATTTCTTGATTCGGGATGTTCGAAATTTCACAATTCTGTTTGTTCTTAACATCACGAGTTTTATATTTTTTACGTAATATTATTTATTGATAGGAATAAATATTTATACATTTTATAAGGAATTTGAAAATAAAAGTAGAATATTTTACTGTCCCGGATAATCAGGAATCTACCGTTTCTTATTGTTGGGATAATACAAAACTTCAATACAAGTAAAGGAATTGACTTACTCCGTGGAGCATCAGCCGACTGGTCCGTATCATCAGTCTCCACGAGGGCCTCCTTCACAGCGTCTACTCCGCCGTGGGTGTTGATAAAGTCGTAAATGAAGTCGCGCGTGTCCTTGTCTCGAAGCTGGGACTCGGATACGCCGGCCTGCACGAAGAAGTCCTTCATCGTCTGCTCGGGCAGATTGTCTATGTCGAAACCTGGTGAGGAATGTCGTTGTATGTGAGTTTTATAATTCAATGCCATCATAAATAACGGAAAAACTGCAACGGTTAAAATTTTCGAATAATGATAATAATAATAAATGAAAGGAAAGGGTTAGAAAGGGTAAAGGCAGCAATATCCCATTGTAGTGTTTCTGAGATAAATATTAAAAACCTGTCATTACTCAAGAATGTTTTTCTGGAATCTATGAAACCTACATCTTATTGGAAATAAATTTTTAAAAACAATTACTACCTCAGTTTTCCTTTTATATACATGTATAAATAAATATTTAACTGAGTCTTAGTTAAATTTGTATAAATCACTACTAGATTTTAGGTCTACCAGTTTCGAGACACGCCCGTCTCTTCGTCAGGACAAACACTAAACTACTATGTTCACAACACTATACTTTACAACCATAATATTGTTAACTTTTCACCAATAGTTAAGGAGACTTGTGACATCAAAGTTAGCATTTTTTCTCTCAATATTTCTGACTAATTTTTTGCAAAACGTTTGACTATCATTACGGTAACTTGTATCTGATATGAAAAATTCATTCCCTTTTAATCAAGTCAAATAAAATGATAAAAATCTTCCAATTCCAATTAGGAAACATTCCAAGTGGAATTTTTTCAAGGTTTTTATTATTTTATTTAACTTTTATTGAAACAAATGAATTTTTAGTAATCGAAATAAGTTACTGTAATGATATTTCAAAGTTTTGTAAAAATTAAGTCAGGAATATTGCAAAAAAAATGTAAACTTTGATATTGCATAACTCTATTACTATTAATATTAGGTCATAGTTGCTTGAACATTTTCGACTCATAATCAAGGCAGGAATCTACCTGTAAAGTATTGTGGACTGGCTCTGTTACACTCTGTATATACTATGTAAAAGTACATTGGCAAATTTGGGATGTGTAATCTTTTTATAATAATACAGTAGCACCTATGTAAAAAATGTTAAATATGCATGACATCAAGTAAGATTGGCCTTATTAATAATACAACACTATATAAAAATGTAGTTTCATTAAATCCAAGGTTGTCGTTGTTGTATATCGTGATAGCAGGGCCTAGCAAAAGCAATCAATAGCAGCTGATTGTTTTCTGCTAGTTTTGAATAATTTTTTTGCCTACAAATCGATTCTTTTTAACCATGCCAATATACGTAACTAACCTCTATTGGCGTCCCAGCCTACATGTGATACGTGCTTGAAATCCTGTGGAAGTCCGATGTCGGCTTTAGTAAGCTTTCTCGATTTGGATCTCTTCTGACTGGCTGCGGACTTGGATAAGTTACCTAAAATAAAAATAAAATATTCACAGGGTTTGCACCAATCAAGATCATTGGATTGCTTGTATCATTTGACCCTTTCACAAGACATGGGTAGTTCGGATTCAGACTTGAGTTACAGCTGGGACCTGAAATATTATTTTAATCACGGCACTATACTAACACGCACCATATATACTAAACAGCACTTTATTAACAGATAGAAATAAATTATACATCTGACTGAGATGAGGCTTGAAACAAACTTATTATAACTTTTCTTATAATTTATATTAAATCTCAAAGTCAACAGTAACATTGTATTAGCACATTGCATACAAAACCTAGATATGAATACGGTAATAAACACTCCAAGCTCTAACAGGCTTCTGAATGAAGCTTACAAAACATTATTTTATCTTACGCAAACAGTACTGATTGTTATGAAGATGCGTTATTTTTAATTATATTTTTTTTCATAAGAACCATTAACAAATTGATATGTGATGTGACAAAATAAAGACTCACTGGCTTGCGGAACCACCTTCTGTGAACCGTTGACAGTGGGCGTCACGCTGGGCGGGGCTGCGCTGGGCGGGGGCGGCACCTGGTGGTTGTGGTGGTGGTGATGGTGGCGAGCCTGCGCGGTGCTCTTGGAGGCGAGCACCGCACGGGACGCATCTCCGGTCGACTGGCGGGACGCGCTCTGTTGCAGGGCTTTCTGGCGACGTTCTGAAGTTTGATATTTAAATTCTATTAGTGCACCGTTATTTTTCACCCGTGAGCTAAGGACAAGCGGGATTTTATAAAGGCTTTGGTTTATAATGAATGTATTTTTACAAATTTGATATTTGTTGGCGCACGGCAATACAAGCTACAAAAAAAATTGCAAAGCAGTTACAAAATTCGCCAAAAATCATTAATTTGTGAAAAATGACCGTATTTTTGCATATTTGAAGAAATCATTTGTAAAAGCAATATTTATTATGCTATTACAAAGATTGCAACATTTCTACTACTAAAGTACCCGACATTAACATATTTCTTGTTCTCGCTTGCGGAACAATCTTTTTTCTTTTCTTTCGAATTATGTATTGATGTATTGATTTACGGCACAAGGGGCAAAAAAATGATTTCAAATTACGAATTAGCGGGGTTTTCAAATTATCGAGGTTAATCTATTATGAAATTGACATTTTGAGACTTGTGGGTTTGAAAAATTTCAAATTATGGCGAATATGACATTTTTTCAAATAAATATTTAATTTAGTTTTTTTTCAAAATGTATGTTTAATACTGACTACGCGTGCCTGCTGTTTATAACTAAGGTAATGAGTAAATACCTTCTCTTCTTTGTTTCTTGAGCTCAATCTTCTCAAATAAGTTCGCCTTCAGGATGAGGGCCTCTTCTTCACTTGCGAAATTGAATGCTGTCATGTATTCCTGAAAATAATACTTTTCATAAACAATGCTTCAAACATTATCGTGTCTTGTGGGACTCAGCTCAGGCTATAGTCAAAAGAGATTTGAATATTATTTCAATATTCTTTCTTTCCTTTCAATAACCTTTCAATATTCTCTGAATAGTGGTGTGAGTCATCGTAATATTCCTATCACTATTATTGTCATATTAACAAATTTTGTTGAAAATGCCTGACCACAAAATTAATGCCTGAAATAATATTTAATAACATTTTTAATAATATTATTATCATATTATTCAGATATCACAATATTCTGTGAGATAAATACATAATTAATTTTTTTTCCCCAATATATGTTGATGTAAAAGTCATGCTTTAATGTACTCACTGCATACGCCTGAGCAACACTCAATAGTTTGAAGAAAAGAAGAAATATGTTTAGTATATTTAGCAATTTATAAAATATTTTAAAATATGTAGCTAGCTCCCTTTGTAAGAATGATTTTTTTTTGTATTTCATATTTACATTTATCAATAGTGTAAAATGTTTGTCTCACATGCAAAATTTTATTAATAATTTTAATCAACGGCGCCGCGCTACACGCAGGTAGCTTCCAGTTGGGCTTTTTCATAATAGAAATGTTAGATCAGTTTCTATTATGTTTGTGAAGAGTGCTCGATGATATGGGAATCTAAGCAAGGTGTGGGACTTATATTATGGACCTGGAATCAATGATTTTATATAAGTTAAAAAATTTCGCAATTTATTCATTGCTCAATTTTCAAATGCGTTTTACTCGAAACCATGTTTTGAAAATCGGTGACCAAAATATCTCGGCAACCACTAGTGGTTATTCTATACAAAATTATCTAGTCTTAGTTGTAGGATTTTTTTTTATCAGCATAATAAACCCGAATTTTTCCCTAAAAAACGCTATTTTAAATTCAAAAACCCCTATGTCTAAGACTAAATTATAGTGTCAATTTTGATAATAATGGGAGTGGTCACTGCGGAGGACCATTTTTTTCGGCTGTCGACAGAACCCATGAATTCTCTGCCAATGTTGAATATTTTTTAGCAAAAAAAATTTATCAAATTTTTAAAAGTATGTACTTTTATGTAGAAATAATACCAATACCATAATTCATATAGATTTTTTTTTAAATTCACAAAAATTGCCTTTTTTCATGCTTCGTAGATGGGTATTCTCTTCCCCCTTAATTAATTAAGCAAGTAACACATATATTATTACAATCAATATACCAGACACAAAGCAATTTGTACAGATAAGATAACTGCAGACGTACCTGAACTATCAGATATGATTAAGTTTCAATAAGTTGGTGGAAAAACTATATTGACCTAAGGTTGGATCTTGAAAAAACCCAGTTCTGTAAATATGATTAATTTTTGTGCGCACAGAGCGTGATAGACTTAGTCCATAGTATTTTATGGGCGGATACCGGTCTCTGGTAAGACACGTAAGATGTATGTATGAAGTTATGTTATTGGATAGCAAATTTGCTTGAAAGTCAAAGGCCAAAACACTTAATATTACTAGAGATCTCATGCCACATACATAAAGATCTCTCACCCTATATCTCTCTCTCTCTCTCCCTCCCTCTCTCTCAAATTAATTTCCAGAGTTTTCGTTTGCCTGCCATAGCCGAGACCCGTGATAATATTTTTTTCAAAACCTCTGCGAAGCCCCGTTTTCACCTGTAGCTGCGAAGAATACTGAGCTTAGATCCAAGATGGTGGCAGATAAAAATATAATAATTGTTTTGAGCGTCACACTAAAGGGTTTACCCATGGTAAAAAATATTTTAAATGGTCGAGCAATCCTTCGAATCAATCCCACGTGGGATGATTCGTTGTTGAATCATTTTAAATTATTGAAGGGAAAATATTATTGAAATTTTGTTTAAAAAGCAGCAAACACATGAATGACATTAAATGATACAAGTGTTTGTTTATAAATTCTTGACATTTTAGTCATGAAACCAAATCTCATGTCAAGCGTATGCCAACTGACCGTCACACCGATGAGTCAAGATAAGACTTGTATTATCTGAACTTCAACATTTAATCCGCTGATTCTCTGATGTAGCACAGAAACAAATTTTTAAAAAAAAGTTACCACTATACCATTTCTCGTCCTGACTCTTCTGTCTCACTTTCTGTCACTGACTCTTCTCATGCTCATTGATTGCGGAAGCTTCTAAGTGACGAAGCATTCAAATGTTATACCGGGTGTTGCTATAGTTTTGTGTTATGTGCATGGAAAGATACATCTAGAATGCCACCAGTATAAATTGGCGTGCGAGGGAGGGCGTCCCTGTCGCGAAACAGAAGTTGCCCGGGTGTAAATTTATTACACAATACATAATATACAGAGTGGCCGGTACATTGACAAATATATTTTATGATATTATAATAGAGATTTGGTTGGGCAACACTAAAGAAACAAACCAGTAATGGCGGCCGCTCTGTCTGGAGTCCTGTCAGATGATAATATTGATCCATTATTTGCTTTTTCAGCTTCGCAAAACTTTAAAACTACATTGGCAATTGTTCTTGCACCATCTGCAAGGTGTTGCAAGACTGTTTTGGACATAATTCAGTGTATATTTCAAAATGTCACAGCTCACGGGCAAATACGAGATTGAACTGAATGACAGGGCGAGGGGTTACTGCCGGGTGCGGGTGGGACATGACGTTTTGACCAACAGAAGACATGAGAATCCATGCCTTCTATTGATATGCTGATGAGAGATTTATAGTTAACTTGGTTGACTGATAACCGATACTCGACAATCATCTAAAAATTTCACAAACGTTTAAGAAACTCTCTCCTAAACCCATCTATTTTCAATGGCCTATCCAGGAAAAGATAAGCCTTACTTCACTTTCTTTATTACTCTCTTAGAACTTGTTTCAGCTTGTTACGCATCACTTGCGTGTACATATAGGATGTCTCACAGCTAATAGCAAAAACTTCAGGGGATACTTCTTCATTCAATTTAGAATAGAAAATATTCTTCACACTTTGGGTGAAAAGTCAACATTTAGGGAGGTAAACGACATCAAAGTTTGCGTTTTTTCAATATTTCTGACTTATCTTTTATATAACGTTACGACTTTCGTGAAAGTAACTTATATTGAATTTTAAAAACTTATTTGCTTTGCTACAAATAAAATGAGTAACCCATTCCATGCCCACGTTCTGTAAACATGACGCGGGCCTAGAACAGGTTAAACCCTTACAAAAAATCTGGTTCAAATTTTTGCAATGTTTTAATCATTTTATTTGATTTGTATCAAAGCGAAAGAGTTTTTAATATTTAATATAAGTTATATTCATAGTACTCCAGCGTTTTACAGAAATAGTGAAAAAAATTGCAATCTTTGATTGCCGTAACTACATATTGACAATTCATCCAAAGTGTAAAGAAAATTTTCTATTCAAAATTGAATGAGGATTCCCCCTAACTTTTTGCTTTTAGCTATGGGACACCTGTATATATATTTGTATATGGAGAGATTTACGGAAAGTTAAAATACATATAAAATATGAATTGCTCGGGTTACTTTTGAAAAAATAATCCTTTAAAAGAGAGGTACTGTGGTGAAATTATACACAACGTCAACTCGTATTAATAATGTAACAACGAAAATATACAACGCACATTATATTCAACTCCGCAAAATCTGTAGCACATTATAATCTCTACAAATCGTCTAAACACAATTGATAAATGGTATTTTCTTTAGTTTGGAAAATAAAAACACATGTGAAAGTCACCTGAAGAGCTTTGAGGAGACACTGCATTTCGCAAGGTACTGGTTCCACCAAACGGCCGCGAAATATTTACTGGGTAAACATGCCGCAGCCAGAAGCAACCACACTCAAACAAGATGTTATGTCACATTGTATTGTATTTTCAGCAACGCCATGTTCATTTGTTTGTTTTAGTGATAATAGTATGTTATCACTGAAACAACCAAAATCAGTGAAACAAGTAACGATAAAATATGAAGTTCTTCATATTTTACGACGGTTCAATTTTATGAGACTCTGGAAGATAATTTGACTGCGCAACAAGGCAGAGATTTTATAATTCAAGTTTTCACCGTATAAAGCTATTGCGGTTTATAATAATTATGTTTTTTATTGTAAGCTGCAGATTGCGATTGCGAACAGCGATTTACTATTGCTTGCCCAACGTAAATTGGCGTGCGGTGACTTTGGAACTAAAACCCACCCCGCCCGCACCCGGCGGTAACCCCTCGCCCTGTCATTCAGTTCATTCTCGTATTTGAGCGTGAGCTGTTACATCTTGATTTCCAATATACACTGAATTATTATGTCCAAAACACCCAAAACAGTCCAGGATGGTGCAAGAACAATTGCCAATGAAGTATTAAAGTTTTGCGAAGCTGAAAAGCAAATAATGGACCGATATTACCGTTTGACCGGTTGACAGATAAGAGCGGCCGCCATTATTGGTTTGTTTCTTTAGTGTTGCCCGAACAAATTTCTATTAAAGGCTCCGACACCGGTCACCGGACATTCTGTACATTATGTATTGTGTAATAAATTACACCCTGGCAACTTCTGTTAAGCGACAGGGACGCCCTCCCTCATACGCCAATTTATACTGGTACGTCTATAGTGTCACTAGTTTTTTCATGTCGTAGGGTTAATCCATCAATCAATACACCAAAATCAGTAAACGGATGGGCCTAAGCCCCTTCAATTCTAGGCATAAATCAAAACATGGCCTTTTTAAAATTTACTGATGCATAATTAAAATAATTTTAAAAAGATCCAGAGCATACCCTAAAAACCAATTATGTATTCAAAAATTTCTTATGAAATTTTTTGAAAAAATATCATTACTTCAAATTTTTAAAGAAAATTATAAAATGGATTCTTTAACTTCTAGGTCCACGAGAGCATTCCTTAATCTAAAAATACCCAAATATAAAACAAGCGCAGCCCAAAACCACTATTCCTTTGTAGGAATAAAAAAGAATGTCATTTAAAAAATTTAACAAAAAATATCTTAAAATTTCCATGTGCCTACCTATACATATTGATTTGTTTCTTGATATTTTTTGTTTATTTATTTAGTTTCTTGATATTCTTAACACCTTTATTATCATTTTAATAATATTTATGAAATAATATGATGTGAAAAAGAATGTTCTTAGGTTTTCACGGCCACTCAGAATCTTCAAGTTTGTGTTTACTGGGGTATTATGCCGTGTTGTTACGACCTTTCGGGCCGACGTTTCGGATCCCATTGCAGGGTCCATCATCAGCCCTGATGATGGACCCTGCAATGGGATCCGAAACGTCGGCCCGAAAGGCCTTAACAACACGGCATAATACCCCAGTAAACACAAACTTGAAAATAATATGATGTGGTTTACTCCCCCCATAAACAAGAACGTCAGCTCCTTTATGGCGAGTAAAATGCTACTATTGTATGAATGTATTATGTATTCATGAAACTATGTACTTTGACATGTTTGTAATAAATAAAAATTTAAAAAAAAATGTACTGCTTCACGGCAAACAGAATCACTAGTTTTTTTAATTCTAATTTATCAGTGACTTTAAAACTGTAATTACTATTTTAACACTTTACTGGTCTAGCAATTTTTAAACAAATAAACAAACTTCAGTACTTAATTACTGTGGAAGGTTGATTACTAGGTACTTAATCCTATTGCACAGATATCAGATATTTCAGATAAGTTAGGGACATACCAGGAGTAGATAAAAATTGGATTCAGATTAGAAAATTCCCTATTGCGTAAAAATGTGAAAAATAATAATTATGCAGTATTTAAGAGCTCATTTAACAAAATTGTGAGAAACAAAATCATGTTTTGGGAAAATATCAATTGGCAAAGCTTACTTTACTTTGTTCGGCAAGGGTGAAAAGCATTGAAATGGACTAGATGAGTAATTAAAAAAAAAACATTTTATTTAAATTACTCGCTTTGTTAAAAAATAATTTATTCTGTTTACCTCCGCTTCAAACGTGTGTAGAAAAGGCCTGGGTGTCTGGTACTGAATCTGGTTGTAGACCTCGTGCTCCCATATGACGGCTCTCCGCTGCATGCAGTAGATCCGGAAGAAATAGGACCGCTTCTGATTGTCCTTGACGAGACACAGTATTCCCGTGTCTCGCTTGCTCCACTGGTTGTGCGCCGGCCCATCTGTCGTGAAGAGCTGCACGACGGCTGTTGCCAGACTCTGCAATAAAAGTATAATATCTCTCTGACACTTGTATCACACCACCTCAGCATCCTTGCACGTTTTAGGTATTATTAACTATAACCAATGATGAGAGGGTCTGCTCCTCTCAAAACTATTACTATGGTACTAATTTATTAATTAACTAAAGAGTAGCTTGTTGGTCTTGTGGTTAGGACTCTTGCCTCGTGATCGAAAGTTTGCGGGTTGGAATCTCAATCCAGACCAGCAAGTTAGTCTTATTTTCAAAGCACAAGCGTTTAGCTTAATTTGAAAATAGTAAGAATATTGATGTGACACGTATTCCGTGTTCACATCTCTATTTAAAAAAAAAAAATTAAAAAAAAGAAAGAAAAAAAAATTAATAACTCATATTGTGTGTGTATTACAAAGTTAACCCTTAGCACTCGAGCACCGCCATAGAGGCGGCATGCATGATTTGCCGTATTACTCGAGTGCCGCTGCTATGGGTTTTTAACAATAATTTACAATTAAATATCAATAAGTTAAGGAATTTTATCAAGAAACGAGAAATAATATACCAAAAAACTTTTGAGTGGAAAGGGTTAAATTTAAACATATTTTGAAATGAAATTTCAGTATTTAAAGTTTGATGTTAAGAAAATGTAAATAATAAAGTACATGACATAAGCACAATAAAGAATTAAACCTTATATACTTGACAATTTGTCAATAATGTACATTAGATTATTGTTAGGCTGGCAAATCACTGGCTTAGGAAGCAAGAGATAGCAGGATCAATATTCGTCACCTCCAAAATACAAATTTTATACAGAGTTACCCAAATTTCTGATATGCTATCTTTAATTACACTTTTGTGACAAATTTTACTACAGTTGAATAATCTTGTTGAAATACAATAATATTTTACAATATAACACTTGCTTGATACCACTAAATGGCGTTGGAAAACTTTCTACCCAAACAAAGCTACCTTCCACATTAGTGACAAAATGAATAACAATTAAAATTTACATGAGATCATAATTACGAAAAATATTCACAAAAAATCTTTTATTTATTGGCTTAGTAGAAATATGTGGATATTGTGTATGCGCATTATACACACCAATGTTTTTTTTAATAAGATTAAATAGCATAAGGTTACATAGATATCGAAAGAATAATGTTGGGATTAAAGTGATTGGTGTATGAAATAGTTAAAAGGAGTTCGTGATCTGTAGCAAGACTAGCACTACACGATGGAGATCTAACACGTATATTGTTACAGTATAAAAGTATTCCATTAAATGGTACAGAAAGTTCCTAATCGATATGGAATGATTGTTCGAAAAGTGCCAAAATTCATGCATTGAGCGATAGCGGGTATATAAGGCGCTGTGCGCAGCCAAAGGGGGCTTTTTTGTTATAGCATCTGTGAGCAACAGAATCGAATGATTTATTAAGTGAATTCTTAAACGGAGCGAAGAACGTATAAACGAATAATTGTAAAAGTGATTTTTCTAGTAATAGGCCAAGAAAATCAAATGGCAATGGGCAGGCCACATCGTTCAATTCATATCTAAATAACTGCAATTTGTGTAAATATTTGCTTTATATATATATGAACATCGGCAACTAGTGTTGTTAAATATGCACCGTGATTCACTACTTAATATTAGTCAAATTTTAAAATGGGAAGATAAATGAATGCCCAAAAGAATAAAAAAATAAAATTTAAAAAATCAAAAAATCCGACTCCGTAAAAAGTGAACTTTAAATAAAAACTAAAAAGAAAAAAACAAGTGCAGTAGTCTAGAACTCTGTTAAGTAATATTGAATAACTGCACCACTGAGAGAGTTTCATGATCGATACAAACATTAAAAATCTAGACCGCCTCAAATCTTCCGAAAAATGGGTTCCGACTGTTAAAGTCACTATGTTCCGCAATAGAATTTATTATTTGTTTTATTTATCTCAATGGTGTAGTTATTCAATATTACTAACAGAATTCTAGACAACTGGACTTGTTTTTTCTTTTCAGTTTTTATTTAAAGTTCACTTTTTACGCATTCGGGTTTTTTGATTTTTTAAATTTTATTTTTTTATTTTACACTTTTTAGTTTCGATTATAAGACGGTAAATTTTTTTATTATTTATATATTTATTTATTCCAAATTACGTTATTTCTCACTGCATTAAGTAACGCTTTAGGTAAATGTCTTTAAAATTATCTTTCAAAGCAGTAGAATTCTGGGTTTATCATTCAATTTTAAGAATTAAATTGAATAATATTATGATAATTATTTTTTCATGTTAATAACATATATTATTCGATTATATGAGAACTTAATCACAGCTTTATTATAAGTATTGAAAATTTATGTGAGAACGGTTGCTAACTAACTTTAAATCATCATAGATCCTAAATGGTCATTTGAAATGAAAAATGATAAGAGAAACCTAAAGATAATTTTCAAATACTTATTTAATGATACCCCACTTAACATAGTTCATCGACTTTCATATTTTTCTTTTTCACAATATGGCGTCTGGTTATTGCATATTGAATATTTATTACTGTCATGTCTTTGCAAGATTAAGACAAATCGATTGATGTAAGAATTATCAAAATCGGTCCATGCGTTTGGTCTCTAGAGCACCACAAAGGAACATACAAACATACATACATAGGCTGATAAACACATTACCCTCCTATGCGTCGCGCAGTCGTATAATAGACCAATAACAAAACATTGGGTTAACTAAAACTGGTTCTTTTGTTCGTTCTTTCGGTTGTCTAAGAATAAGTTTTATAAGAAAAAAGATGCGTCACCATTTCTTAATAATTACTATTACTAATTTCTTATAGATAATATAGATGATTAATCATGCAGACAAATAATTCCATGTTTTATATCAAGATAAAAAGTATTATATTTTATCTTGATTCTGCCTAAACAGTAAACACATAATGTTATACCAGGATTAGGATTGGTGAGAGCATGTATATAATTATAGATTATTGAAAACATGATCCTTCGATGACTCACCATTTACATATGTATGTCATAAGTGTATGAATAATTTTGAGCTTCGTTTCATGATGGGCATACAAGACAGTAAAAATTCCGTTAATTTGAAATCCATCATTTGAAATTTTTTAAGCACACAAATCCCAAAATGTTAATTTCATAGTTGATTCATCCCAATAATTCAAAATAATTTTTAGAACTTTGCGCCATAAATCAATACATTTTAAATCACATGATTCAAAGTTCTTTTTTGATATGTTATGATAAACTAATAATGCGCGCGGCCTTTTAATCACGTGCACTTGTGTGGGGTGTCCTTTATGTATTTCGCGGTACCTTATTGAATCCACCTTATAAATGAATATGTACCTTCTTGAACTTCATGGAATCCTCTTTATCTATATGTTTTATGTCGCGATCCCTCAAATTAAGGAATCCTTTGAATGCTTTCTTCGGTTGGCTGATTAGATGTGCGGGGATATTTTAAGTTTGCGATAATTCGTCGTACTTTTACGCATTCAAAATTGTTTTTTAGTTTTAAAAAATTATCTCTTGATGTGTGTTAGTGTTGTTAAAATGTTTTATTTTCTTTGTAAGATGTTATCACTGACTTATCTTATTATTTCACGTATTTTTGGATGATTGTGTTTCTAATAATCGTGCTGTGTGTTGGTCTCCGTAAAAAAAAAACGCAAATGTCAATATCGCGTACTTTAGTAATGGATATACTGCAATTAACATTATAAATATTGTATTAGCATAATAAATATTGCATTTTTGAACGATTTGGACAAAATTAACAGCATAATCTGAGTATGCCCAATTTTTTTTTCTTTCTTTCAAGAACACAATACTGAATTTTATCCATGGGGGGCATTATAAATCAAGATATATTATAGATGTCTCATAGAGATGAAGCTATATTTTTATATGTGAAAGTAGGTGTGGAAGTCTTTTTGAGTGTTCTTAGGGCTTACGACCTATTGTACGGCTGGCTTAAGTGATCACTTTACACAATGTAACGTTCACCATTTCCACCCATGATAGAACTTTTTCATAATTTTTTTGTTTGTTTTTGAGTTTTGCAAATATTGCATTCACATTTTTTGGATCTGTTGAATTTCGAATTAACGAGGTTCTACTGTATGTAATATTATTTTAGATTACAATACTTATTTGCAAATTAAAATAATTTGTAACATGTAAATTGTATTTCGTGTAACAGTATTTCGAGATATAACTTGAAATTACACCAAAGGCTTTAATAAATGAAGAATGTTCGTGTGTGGTATCCAAAATAAAATATTTATAAACTGGTAACTTTATACAACATAATGTTGACAGAACATGGGACATGTAAGAATAGTGTTAAATAAATATTATTGTAACAGAGTAATAACAAAAAATTTAAACAATATAACTTTATGGAAATGTTGACCTCTTAGTTTATTTATTCATGTATTATATTTGTAAAACAAATGATAAGTAACAATAACAAGATAAAATAAAATAATCCATTTGAATAGTACTACAATTCTCAAGTGTTAAAATGTGTAAGGAGCTCAGAAATTACATTTTATTTAAACGCATTGTTAAACTCAGGAAAAAAATTGTTTTTAAAAAAATTTAAAAAACGAATGTACATCAAGTTCTGTTTCAATAGAGAATCTAAAGAGTTGACTTATATTAATATGGAGAGATTCAATAGGTACAGAAAGAATATGTAAATACAGTAGAAGCTGTCTTAATTGATTATCCGACCTACTACATGCGTACGTACATGTAAGCCCTGTGCCATCCATTGTTTTATTGTACGCACTGATTTGTTTTAACTATAAATAATTGTTATTATAACATATCAGAGTGTATAGTGTGGAGAATATTCATGTGCCAGAAAAAAAGACATTGAGAAGCACAGATATAAAAAGAAATCTGTTTATAATATTTATTTAAAAGTTTAAATTACTTTTTGTAGGAACCTACAATAGCACCTGTCATTTACCTTCAGACTACAATACGAATCCAAATATAAAATTGATTTACGAATAAAAAATCTTATGATTTGAAAAACTAACTAAACCAATATATCCTTCATCACAAGTAAATCCCCAAAAATATATAAGCGGTCTGAGGGTTAATGTGTGATTTTTTTTTCAATCTACTTTTAAAACAAAATAATGAAATTTCTGACAATCAATTTGATTAGCTTTTCAAATTTAGATAAGAGTCGAGTTACTCAAAAAAAAAAAAAAAATATATATATAATCATACATCAGAACTGACATGTGCTGGCAAGAGCAAGACAAATAAAGGTTTTTTAACAAATTGCCAGTAATAATGCCGAGAAATATAAATGGGGTGAAAATGTCCATGTTATAGATAATAAATAAGTCAAATAACTAATTATTTTTACATCCTAAATAGTATTTCAAAACGTTATTACAAGATATTGCATTTTTTTAAGATCCTAATAATTAATTAATAATCTGTAGAATATTTAAGAATAAAAATATATTTTTAAGTTTAATCTGTTTGCCTTTCTATTAAGTGGCCAAGATAAACAAAATCTTGCATCAAATCAAATAAAAAAATGCACTCATAGTGACTAACATCTTTTTATTAAAAGTGTTTAATGTAAATAATGTTAATTTAAATTGTGAGTTCTGCTAATACTTAAAGGTTTATCACATTCAATTTATCTGTTAGTTGACTTTATGTAAGGGAAAGCTGTACTGAACAGGTCCCACAACTTGAATATGGCAATATGACTTGAACAACTTCATGCAGTCCATGAGGTAGAAAGTGCAAAACTTAAAATTATTATTTTAATTGTATTTGTTTTTATATTTACTACATATGAAAGGGACGTGGACATACATATATGTGTATATTTATACTGTTATGTTTTCTGTTTACTTCCGCAACAATTCAGATGCATTATCTATGATACTCAACATAAATCATACCTGTATGGCGATTTTAAATTTAGAAGTCAATGACAACAGAATAAAAAAATAAAAATGTTTTAGCAACATCAATTTATTTTTATAAATTATGGCAATAATGAATTCATATCTTTTTGCAGGTACACGTTTTTTTTACAAAAAATATTTTTTAATTGGGTTTGATATAATCTACCTATACGGGATAAACAAATACGAACTTTCCAGATGACTACCAGTAAACAATTTTAAAGATCAAGGTATAATAGAAAGTCCCACTCTCTTAAAGAAAACAAACGACTAATATATAAAACAATGACAGACATGTACATTTATTAGGTTGCAAAAAATATAAAATAAAAACATGATTATCTATATAGTTTTTCATCAAATGATAAAATTACTGATTGTCAACGATTCTTAAAATCACACAATATTCAAATAGTAACATTCGAAGGATAAGTGATATGAAGTTTAAAAATAAGCCAACATTACGACTCATAAAGTTCGGTAAAAATGTCACATACATGTAATTATTGGAAAGTAGATTAACGTTCCGATATCTCCCGAACATAAACACGGCTCTTTTGCGGTTAATTTTACAAGGTAAGGAATGAAAATACTCGTCGGGCAAAAAAACAATGACAGACAGGTAACTGAGATCCGCAAGATAAACTATTTTGATAGATGATATAAAGAAATTAGATAGGTGTATGAAGTCTTATCTTACCACGCATCGAGGACCGATTAATTTGAAAATCAAATCGTTTTCCTCCCGATTCAGCAACAGACTCGGCCGACTCTCTCCCGGCATCCTGTCTTTCATGGTGCAAATTTATTTGGAAAATTTGCGAGAGAAATTTAAGATGTCATCAAAAGTTGACACACAAAAGGCAAACATCGTTTAGAACGATGAAAATCTTATTGACGTGCATCGGGTGAACGAACTAAACAAAGATAAGAAAACTGCTCTTCAATGAGAGAAATAAACTCGCTGACACTGTTTTCAATTAAAAAAATATATACTTTCACCACAGTACCCGACACCCGTCATCCATTTCCCACACCTTTTAAATATAGGTAAGAAACCATAGATGAGAATTGATATGATATAGTCCGTCCAACTTATCTGGAGAATAAAGGAGGGCGTCCCAATCGTTGTGGTACTGCCCATAGTCTAAAAATTATCTCATTTGTAGGGAATTTTATGCAAATTCGTTTTTTCTTAAACAAGTTATTAAGCAGTATACGACACGATAAAAAACAAAAAATGTAAACTAACGTACAAATAAATTTATCAAAATATACATTCGTAAAATACTCAACGTCACAAAATGGCGTTAAAAATCAAAGAATAATACAATTTTCAGGAAAAAAAAACAAACAATAATAATTATTTTAGGCCGGCCCCACATTACGCAGATCTTCCGCCGCGTTTTTTCCGTTGCGCCAAATCGGCAAAGCAAATAGACCGACCGATCATCCGGGTAGTGTGTTTAATAAGCGCATATTGTATGGAAAGAAATGTAGCGATGTTCCACGACAGAAGAGACGCGGCGCAAGATCCGCGCAGTGTGGCGCCGGTTTTATTCGGTGTCTCATACCTAATGATCATGACCTCCATGTTTAACTCAGTAACTCCTAAGGATATCAATCGGTTTAGGGCCGTTGTATCAACTTGGTTAATAGTAATCTTTCGTTCAAAGCATAGATATTTTGCATTTTCCACCGATCAAACAACTCGCTCTCGTAAAAATCTATGCTTTAAATGAACTATTGCTATAAAGTAAGTTGATGCAACCAGTCTTTAATGTGCATAAATAAAAAAGTTTATTTTTGAAAAAATATGTTCATACAAATGAACTCGTTAATGAATTATGTAATAAAAAGTATAAATAATAAAAATTCTTTGTAAAAAAATTATCGAATAAAATATGTTCTAAAACTTTTCTCATCTTACGGCTTCTAATTCAATTTTTCCACTTCTCCTTGTTCTTTTTTTTCCGGGTGTAGATATTTTAATGCCCATTTCCACGGCCACTTTACCTTCTTTAACTATTTTGTAAATTGCCGATTCAGAAATACCTGAAGAAATTGTATAATAGTAAAATAAAAAACTAAGTATGGGAAAATCATTATAACTGCATGGCAGCACTAACCTGAAGTGGCGGCAATAAGTTTATGAACAAAATCAAACGGTATAATTGGGGCTTTTAGACGTTGTTCCTCTTCAAAAAACGTGTGCATTTTCAAGATTATTTCCCGAACACCGCTTTTAATGGTTTTTGGCATGGTGACAATCTAAAATGTTCTTAAAAAACTATCGAAACAGTCGTGAACCTCTCTGTAAACAAAGTCTGTCAAAGGTCTGTCAGCTGTAGATAATCCAATATGGCGTCGTTAGTTCCAAATTTGGCCATTCTTCAGATAAGTTAGACGGACTATACTGACTGAAGTATAAGCATAGATAGTTGACGTACGAAGAAGTGTAGGTATATTTCGTATAATGAGCCCTGTACACATTAGCCTCGGCCAATTTGTACAGGGGCTATTGGCGCAGGTTGGCGGACGTTGACCGACATTGGCGGAGGCTGGCGAAGTTGTCGGTTTTCGAGCACACCCTGATATAGTTATCACTACCGTAGAGGATTAATTCCCATAAGATCGACGGCGAAAAATGACGCGAATCCACGTTTCAAAAATAGCTTTATGACCAGCGGGCCTTTTAGCGGGGCTTTCGCCCCAGGCTTATACCTACTGCACGTGTGCACAGCTGTGTGACAAACAAACCTTTTTTCCTCGGAAAGACCAATGAATGCAATTAAGTCGACGTTTAAGCTGGCTAATAAAAGTAATGAAAAATAATGTTTCTTCTAGCTTGAATATATTTTAAGGTCTTGTCGGTTTGGGAATACCGCACTTAGCGACAAGGATTAATAAATTTTATTGCGCTCGGCTCAATGCGGCAGCCGTTTTCAAGGGATCCGAAACCGAACAATAGCGATATTTTATTTGGGAAGCAATGGATTATCGAGAAATAGGCGATAATGCTCGGGAGGGTTGAAAACATTTGCGATGTCCGAAACCTTAAAATTCCCGAGATCTGTATTTGTTTTGCCTAAAATGTAATATCTGCACGTGCACGTGCGGAACAAACAAATTAGTTCTCCGCAAGGGTATGCAGAGGTTTATAGACAGAGATATATGACGATAGATATAGATCTAAGATTATTAGCAATTTCTCCTACATAAATTTTCTGATAATATAATGCAAGCAAGTACCAAGATAAGATTATAAATTCGCTATATGTTGGAAGATACGTATGTATACATATAAAGAATTATTGGTATAAAATAATAGTAATAATATTAACGTTTGCAAATGATTTTTTACGTTATTATTAACATTATTATTTTGACACCGACGACATTGTAAATAAATAAATATAATGTTGCGAAATTGCTAAATTTTAAATGTTTGTAAATATATTTTTATGTGATATTATATAATATGATTTAAAGAGTCCATAGGCATAAGCTAATTATAATTATATTTTAATTAGTTTTATATTGTTATGATTATTAATTAATTAAGTATTAGCATTGTAAGTTTATTTGTATTGTAAGTAGATTATAAGCGCTGGTTATAAGTCTGGTAAATAGTTCTGTAATGATTATGTGTTAAATTAATATAAATAAGAAAAATCGCCGAAATAGTGTGGAACAAAGTGCATCTCCTATGGACAGCGTAGATAGGTACTACGAACAATGAATTTATTTAATTTAGGCCTGCGAGATGCGTATCGTGTTGGGTCCATCACAGGATGACTCGGGCGTGGAGGCGGAGCCAGGTAAGGGATTGTCGCCAACCAATGGCTACCCTTCTGGACTCCGAGGTGACGTCGATTGACCAACCCCGAGAAGGTAGGTCGGGCCAAGGGGACCGGCAGAGATCCGTCCTGACGGCCGACGATAAAAGCCCGGACGCCGTGCGGAACAAAACCAGCAAAAAACACTTGTCACGAAAGAGAAAACCGTTGTCACGAAGAAGAAAACAGTTGTCACGAAAGAGAAAACAGTTGTCACGAAAGAGTAAGCAGTTATCACGGACGAGTAAACAGTTATCACAGTGATCAGTGATCGAGAGTGCAATAAATAGCTGCCATCAGCTATGGGACAGCTGACGGGCGAACAGAAGTTCAGCTTCAGCAATCGTGAAGCCGGAATGGTGAAGTGAACTAGATAGAGAGGTCGAGATCCGGTTGATTCGGAAGCAGCCAGCCGCCAGGCAATAGATGCCGGCCCCGGCGCTAACAGGACCGCGAAGGTCCATCACCCACAAGGACGAGAGGTGGCTTTGGGAGCGATCCAAGCCTCCGAACGCAGACGACGGAGACGCAGATGACAGCAGCGCGGCGCGGCGCCGAGAAAGCCCGACCCGCTGACTTCCTGGCCGGAAGTACCCCGGCTCCCATAACGCGACGAGGTTTCTAGGAATAAGGTAGATAATAAGATTAGACGATAGATATTGATAAGGCATTTGTAGAATTTGTACGATGTAAAATAGTGTTAATTACATGTAAATATGTATAAATTTAATTCTTTTTATTCAAATTCCCGCCACCTTTCTTCAGTGACCATCTCCAAATACATAGTTTGTGATTTGATAACACCACAGAGCGGCAAGCTAGCCGGAGATCTGCCCTCTGAGAGGTGGAGATCAGAACCCACCCAGGTGTAAATTATCATTTTCAACCCCATCGAAGGAATCATGGCGTCGTTCGACAGATGGTGATCATAAATAACATAATAATAATGGTGATCACACATTGGCCGTTATTTAATTCATCACCGTCGGCTGATCGGGTTGTACGTCTATCGTGTTTCGTTTATCGTGTTTCTGAAATCGCCGAAATCCTGTCGTGGAGCAACGAAGAGACATTCAAGTGTCAAGTTTATTGAATTATTATTAGTAATATGGACAGAAATGAATTATGTAAACGATGAATGAGTTTTATTTTTCAAATAATTTACTTCGAAAACTTTGATTTAGTCACAACTAAAATTATCACTATTTTTTATAGTTTGATTCGTCAACCGATTTAAAATATTAAATGCGAGTTATTTTTTATTTTACATATACATGTATGGCTTTAAAGCCTTTTACTTTAAAATTTGCCCAAAATGGATACATAATATACAAATGTAAACATTGATTATTTAAGAACATAAACAAAAACAATATAAAGATAGGCATAAAAATGTAGAATTAAAAGAGAAAATAAAACAATTCAATGAAATTAAAATTAGATATAGTATTTTTTACAATAGGTGATACCAGTGGTTCATAATCTGTGATATGCGTACCACCGGTGGTACGCAAGTGGATGGTTGGTGGTACGCGAAAAATAATCAGTAATGGCAGACATAAAAAGTTTGAAAAATTCAATCATAACAATATCATTTCGACTATTGTATTTTTCCTATAATTCATAATTTAAATTAATAATATACAGTAGTTAGTTAGTTGTTAAAAAAATAGGTACTTCTTAAAATGTCCTGGTTTTTTGAATTTCGACAAGAAATGAGCTTCGGCATCTTTTATTTTAAAAAAAAAACATTGTGATGTATAAAGTTCAAATGTCTCATTTTTATGAGAAAAAATAAAACCTTTGATATATTTTTTTAAACTTAAATAAATTGAGTGCTGGGAAATATAGTCACCCTATATAATTTATAATGCAAATAGAATAACAAATTTCTCGAAATTCAATCATTTTTACGAAGTGGTACAATTGCCGGCAAACTTCTTGAAATTCTTTGGCGTAGTGGGGGAATGCGCAGAAGACAAAATTTGGGTCTCGTTGGTGGAATGGTACATGCGCAAACTTCTCCCCATTACGCCGTAAAATTTCAAGATGTTTGCCGGCTACTGTACTATACGTGAGCCAAAAAAGGTTGAGAAACGCTGGGTGATACAATAGTCAATATAATAAATTATAGAAGAAAAAATAAAACAATAAATATCAATTCAATGAAAACAATACACACAGAGTAAAAATAAATAAAATAAAACACAAATCAAAACAAAGTGATTTTTGTGTTTTATTTTAATAATAATGTCACCACAAAGTTCAAACTTTCACTCAGAAGAAAAAATATTCTTCGAAAAATTAAAAATAACTAGCAGTTAAGCAATCGGCTATCCCTGATTGCTTGCTGCTAGGCCCTGCGGGTGGCTGTCTAGACCGCTAGCTGTAGTAGCTTCAACTAGCTGTAACCCGTCAAAAAACAGTAATTTTACATGTCGGTTCCCAAGGAATAAGTATTTATTTATTTAAAAAAAAAATAGAGATGTGAACACGGAATTCGTGTCACATCAATATTCTTACTATTTTCAAATAAAGCTAAACGCTTGTGCTATGAAAATAGGACTAACTTGCTTGTCTGGAGTGAGATTTGAACCTGCGACCTTTGGATCACGAGGTGAGAATCCTAACCACAGGACCAACAAGCTACTCCAACAACTCCAAGCAACTTTATATCTTCCTAACATGACTTTTTTTGTTCCCGTTAGTTTACGGGCATCGCATTTTTTTTACATAAACATAAAAAAACAGCGGTGGTTGTCACTAACAGGTACATGGTGCATAGATACCGCCACAGATTTATTAAAAGCCTAAAAAAATCGACCATCGTCTGTGAGAAGACATTTGAATTTGAATTGTGGCAGGACGTAAAAATTACATCTACTAAACTAATAAACGGTTCTTGATGAAGGTGAACTGAACAGTTCAAAAAGAGCAGTTTGACTCATCTCTATTCGTATACCATAGATAGTCATCTATGACAAATTTTGGTAATTTTTTCACTGACAGTTCGTCTGCTGATTGTTGGGTTGTTTTGTGAAAATATTGACCTCTAAATTGTTGGGTTTGAACTAATCGTCTCCATTGTCTGAAGTCATTTTCCCAAATCAAAATGGGAGCAGTATTGGGCATATGTTCAGCAGCCCAGGTAAATAAATCGTTCATTCCGTCTGTTGATCGGCTCATAGAAACCTTTGTGTGAAATATTGACGTCGTGTGACTCATTGCGCATACTTAAAAGCTATATTCGTAAACAAACCTAGGATAGGTTGACTACTTTCCAGATTATACGTTTCTTAGCATATATTGTGTAAATTAGTAATTTTTATGCGATTAGATATTGAATATAATTTTGGTTTGACATTTTGTTATTGTTGATTATTTTTAACCAATTGTCCATGGGGGTGAATAGTACAAATTGTTCCTTTGTCCTTAATTATTTATCATATTCTTTAAGAATTTTATTAAACTCTTAAAATAATCAGAATCAGAAAGTTCTATATTTAGAATATATGTAAATATCGCACCCCCAATAATGTATGCGCACAATCACAAAAAGCAATTTTTTGGGAAAAGCCATAAAACAAAACAGTTATGTATTGTTTTTTTTATATAATGGGCCTTAAAATCTTGATTTTATATGCATAACATTTAGTAAACTTCGTCTCTGGTAATTGTGCTATAATATGACTGGACTATATTTTGAAAATGTGATTAAGAGTATTAAAAAAATCATAAATATAATAATCGAAAGATAAGCAAGCACCTCTTACACGGTTTTTCTATTTGTTATTTTTGGCATTACTTGTATTTGTGCCTCTTTAATATTTACACTTAAGTTTTTTATATGAATTATCTAAAAAGATTGCTTTTTTTAAAGTTATATTAAAAAAATAAAATTAAGACGAAATTATTTATTAATGACGCTCAAAGTATTGAGTTGTAAAAATGTACAAAAAAAATGTTTCTATTTTTAGTAGGTAATTCAATTAAATTATAATGGTTTTTTTAGATATCGACTGCCCCAACGAACGAGGCAGTAACTCAATATTTTAGGTATTTGAGTTAGTACCATTTTTAGGTTTAGGTCATGATTGCCTACCTATAGTAAAGACAGCAGTATCTCAAATGCAATATTTAACAGATAAAAATATGAATTTTACAAAAGTAGTAAAGGCTAAATCCAAGATAATGGTCCCATTGCATATACAACGAAAATGATTATTTCACTATATATATGAGGTTAGGTTAGATTATTAGGTTTGGTTAGGTTAGGTTATTAGGTTTGGTTTGTTTAATTTAGATTGCGATTATTTTAGTTAGATTAAATTAACAGGACATTAAATTATATAGTGAAATACTTATTTTCACTGTATGAACAACGGGACCATAGTCTTAGATTATTCCGTAGTAAATCAGTTAACCATTTTTCTTCCACGTAATAACGAAATAACTTAAGTTACTTAGTTAAAATATCTCAATTACTAGTAAGATCGTCTTATTATTACCTACACACACAAAAAAAAATGCTGAGAAGATTCAAAGCAGAATTGGAAATCCGGTCTGAAACTTAAGTGTCCCCCTGAAAAATCGATTTATTTGAGTTACTGCCTCGTTCGTTGAGGCAGTCGATATGTAAATGGTGCGGCCCATAATGTTGAATTTTCAGTTTTGGCCGCAAATTACTGGTTTAGTGAATCTCTCTTTTAAAGTAATGAAAAATTGGCTCCGTGGCATAAAATCTCTTTTTACAATAATCCTTTCCTCGCAATGCAATGTAACATGGGTTTACCAAGCTCAATTGGCATAATCCAAGATCATGGTCCCATTGTATATATAATGAAAATGAGTATTTCACTATATAACTGAATGTCCTGATTACAAAACGAAAGAAAAAAAAGTACTAAATAAGATATTACACTTGAAAGTTTCGAAAATTTTACCATACATTTTGAATGTCAGTCATTACTTTAAGAACCACGGAAAAGGGTATATAAAAGAAAAAGCTATTCATCATATTTCTTTCGTCTATAAAAAATATAAATTTGTCATGTAAACTTATACATTGTCTATGATTTACACATTTTTCCTCAGATATTGCCTATGAAATGTCAAAATACACAGTACATTTTTCGAAACTTTAAAATGTAATATCTTTTTTTTAAATAAATTTATGTTTAAATAATAATACTTATTATTTAAACATAAATTATCTTTCCTTCTGTTATTAACACATTCAATAATATAGTGTAATACTCATTTTTATTACATATGTGATGGGACCATGAACTTGGATTTAGCCCTGAATTTTTTCCTTTTCAGCTGGCCTGCTGCTGTGGCAGTACAGCATGCTCGCTGTGCTGCTCTGCATGCCCCTCGTGCCGTAACTCCACGTCCACCCATCTCATGTACGCCATCATGCTGTTGGTGGCTACTGCCATCGCCTGCATCACTCTTTCGCCTGGATTGCAGGAGACATTGCATAAGGTATATTTAATACATACAGTCATATTCAGATGATATTCCCGCCATTTTAAGGTTAAAATGTATCTGCTCACAAAGTTATGTAAGCAGATCTATGGTTTATAATTCTTAATTTGAAAATAGTAGCATAAACATTTTAAAATAAGTTAATCTCAGATAAAGCATCACAATTTGATATAAAACTACACACCGGTAGTATGGCCATTTTGAAAAATATAATGTTGAAATGTATTGACCAGTTCACAAGGGCAAGGTAAATAAATCACATTGGAAGATAGTCTAATATTTATCGTACTGTTTTTGAATACAATATAATTTATAAATACCTACCTTATCGATTATACTTATTTTTAAAATAAATTTGTTATTAATTACACCTGATGATGAATTACTCTGCTCTCAAAATAATAGTAGTTATTATAAATATAACTCAACTCAAACTAACTGCTATATCAATCAGTAACATTACCTCACATACAATTTCTAAAAAAAATCTGTAATGTATCTCATGAACATCTATCCGAGCATATGAAAGAGACGGGAGATAGTGAGGGAAATGGGATTAAAAGGGACGCGCCGTGCAGGGCACACCATTACAAAAGCACAAACTTGGAGAGCCGGATCGGAATCGGAACTGCAATCGCGATGTTGTATTTTTACAGAACAATGAAATCTAGTCGAACACTCTGGACTCTCATTATTGAGGATCCCAGACTTAGCGAGAAAAGATCCTTCCTAGACCAACGGGAAGATATCACAAAATCTTTTTTCAGTTTTGAAAATGGAATGGAGGCATGGATGCTAGCTGAAGAATTGATAAGGCGACTTGAGGCATTCGAGATGTGGATCTACAGAAGAATACTCAAAATAAGTTGGATGGATAGAGTTACAAACGAAGATGTTACGGTTTGGATGAATAATGAAAATTAAGTTATTAAAATCCAAAAACTTCAATATCTCCACATGATGAGACATCCAGAGAAGTACGGGATCTTACATATCGTAATGCCATATTTGTGACGGTACTTCCGTACGGGCGGTATTTATATGGAAAGGTGCCATAATTAAAACGGATGCTATTATTTGCGAGGTCCTTTTCCCAAGGCACGCTTCCCGTACTGTTGGGTCAGGTCTAGAAGAGACTTCTGCTCCGTTTAGTTAGCAACCGCCCGACCGAAGTTCCACCTCCACCGACTGCCGCCATAGAGCAAAAGACCAGGGCCTATGGGCTCAACTCGGTCAAGTGTGACGGACAGTAGCTATACAGGATATGATTAGGCTGGAAGAAGGAGAACTTCGTGGCTGGAAAACCTGAGACAGTGGTTTGGTCAGTAAACAAAGTTCTCATAGCCAACGTGATAGCCAAGATCCGTTGAACGGATGGGGCACTAAAAGAAGAAGAAGTTTTGAAAAATAGACATTGTCTTTGAATAAAAATGATTGTAGAATATACTCGGTCACGGTGACTTATTATTTAAATGATGCTTGATATGTTAATTTTTAGGAATTGTTGGTTGAAAAACACTTAAATTAGTAAAAAAAGTCATAAAATTATGGATTCTTTTATAAATGTGATGTCATTTATTGCGGTATAAAGTGCCCCAATGGCTAATTCTTAGTCGTCTTGTACGAGATGCGTGGGTCGGAGTCCAATTGGTAAGATTGGCATTAGAAAATGTTGAAATTATTCAAAATTATATCAGGGTCATAAAAAGGATACATACAGAAAATAGAAAACATTATTTTTATGTCTTCACATTTCCTCAACGGAACTTTATTGAGGAAATTAATTGATATATTATATTTGCTTAAACATAAAAACAAAATTTAAAAAAAAATCTTACTATGACATAAAAGCTGACAACAGCGCTCATCTTGTATGTAAAGCAAAACTTCAATCAGCTCTCATATAATAATTTTTTTTATAGATGCCTTAGTTTACGTAGGGACGGTCAATATAAAATAGTAAAATAATTAAAAACACTAAAAACTTTAAAACAGGTTATTTCATTGCTGTGCAATAACACTGATTGCAAAGTTTACGCATGATTCCAAGTTATTAAAATAACTAGCTGCAACCCATCAAAAATGACGGGACTTTGGTTCGCGTTTTTAGGCCTTAGTATATATTTATAGTATCTTTTTGGCGCTCCGCGTAGAGGCGGCGGTAGCAACATGCGTGAAATGGCCGGTTCGTGTGTGGTGGCCCGGGGTTCAACCCCGTCTCTGGCCGTTTAATTTGTTTTTTTATTCCGTGAGTTCAAAAAAAACTATGGACGTTAAACGAAGTTACGGGGACAGATAGACGACGGAATTATTATATTTGATAAAAAATAAAATCAAGTAATCGCACACAGTTATTGTTGAGATCATAAATCGTACTGACTCCTTTCGGTTGATTCTTTCATGGATAATTGGAAATATTGTTCACCCAAGCGTCCACCACTGTCTTAATAAATATTTAGTTTTATCACATGAAAATATACTTTTTATTATTGTATTTTTATACTAGTGTAGGAAAACATTATTACCTCTTTGGTGTTGAATATAAATGAAGACATACATATATAGTATTGTGAGTTATCTTCTGACATTTTGGTAAAGATTGAAATTTTTAAATAATAATAATAATAATGATTAATTACGTAATGCCACTTTTCTAAAACATTCACCCCAAGGGCGCAATGAAACCTCTTTCTTCCGTTCTGGTTCAATCAAAACCGGTTCTGATTCTGACATCCGTGATTTTAACGTTTGTAATTCCATATTTAGTTTTGGTTCAGTGTCATTTAGTTTTTATACATGGCATACTATCTAGATTCTCAACTCATTTCGCAACTTTTTCTGGAGTGATGAAACTAATATTTTTTTTTTTTTCAGTTACCCTTTTGTGTGAACTCTACGAAAAATGGCTTCGTTCCTAATTCTGTAACATTCGACTGTCAGGCAGCAGTCGGATACTTGGCAGTTTACAGGTAATATAAAAATATAAAAGTTTATTATTGTATCTTTGATATAGCAAGTTATACTGCTTATCTAATATGGTATACAGTCAAAAGAAATTGATATTGATTTGTTCCATAATTTTTATTTATTTATTTACATTATCACAATTACAAATACACTTTTTTTGCATTAGCTTATAACACTCCACTAGGTGAAATCTGCTCTGGGGCAGTTATAATTAACAATTTAATATTTTAATAATATAATACAAAACTGTATATTACAAAGAAGAATAAAACAAAAATATATTTAAAAAAATATAGATACATAAAAATAAAGAAATATATATATATCACGGGTGGGTCACATCCTCAGCATACTTTCTTCCTGATTGTTTAGCCAATTTATTATTTTATATTTAAAAGGGCGTTTTACAGTTGCCTTAATTTCGTCAGTTAACTTATTAAAGACACAAGGAGCAATGAAATTAATCTGTCTTTGTCCAAAAGAGGTTTTCATGTTAGACGCAACAAAATTAATTCTTCTTGTTTGCCTTGTGACATGTGTCTGTTGAGTTCTATTACATATATGCAATTTTGTCCTTGTGAAATTGCATGCTCTGGTTATGATCAAACAATGTTTTCAATTTGAAAAATCATTGTATTCGCTGCAATGTATTATTACTTGACCACAATAACTTGGCGTGCAGCGACTTTGGAACTAAAACCCGCTCCGCCCGTATCCGGCGGTAACCCCTCGCCCTGTCATTCAGTACAATTTTGCATTTGCTCGGGAGCTGTGACATCTTGATTACCAATATACACTGAATTATTATCTCCAAAACATCCTAAACAGTCCGGGATGGTGCAAGAACAATTGCTAATGAAGTATTAAAGTTTTGCGAAGCTGAAAAAGCAAATAATGGACCGATATTACTGTCTGACAGTTTGACAGATAGAGTGGCCGCCGCGGAGGGCGCTGTTACCCGTCCAAATTTATATCGAAGGCTCTGACACTGGTCACCGGACATTCAGTACATTATGTATTGTGTAATAAATTTACAACCTGACAACTTCTGTTTCGCGACAGGGGCGCCCTCCCTCGCACGCCAAGTTATAGTGGTGGCACTCTATATGAATATGTGTGTTAATTTTTAATTTGCAGGATTTACTTCATACTCTGCTTATTCTTCGCGCTGATGGCTCTCCTGACTATCGGTGTGAAAACGTCCAAAGATCCTAGGTCGGGAATACAGAATGGGTGAGTGAGAAATTTTTAATACTATTTGCGTTTAATACGAAAATGCCTTACTCAACATTCTATTTATCAATATAGCAATGGCCTGAGTAGGCGTGGACTTAGATTGTACTGTTGCGGAAAATATTATGATTGGCTGCATAGTTATAAATAGGCAAAATGAAAGCGTTTTATGTAAGATCCATTCAATATTATTATTGGTAAGGCGACATAATAAAATAGATATGCCTCTCAAGATGATGATTGATTTAATAATGTCTATTAATATATTTAATATCTATAACAATATCTTTCCTGAGTACATGTTTGAGTTTCCCATATCACTTCATAAATGCCGCTACTTCTGTGAAACTATACACCGAGGCTAGATGACGTTGGTCACGCACGGCGACACTGTCCGCGCCGGTGCGAAGAAAACGACATATTTTAAACTTTGTAACAACATCGTTCTGGTTTTTTGATTGCGAACAGACATGCATATAATAGATTCGTAAATTTTGGAATCGTATTTTTTCTCTAGGATTTTCACCAGTTCATATTCATTTTCGCATGTTATTTGTGACGTGGAAGAACCAAAAGACTTCTCAAGAGACCTGCAAAGCAAGGTCGACCCAAAGATACTTGTGACCGGATAAGTTCAACTGCCTTCGAGGTTAAATAATCTATCATTTGTTAGTGATCATTTGTGGCTTGATTTGATTTACTCATATATGTTCTTCGGAGAGAGAAAACGTAATTTGACATTTTTTTGCATTGTCATCTTGAGAGGTATTATTATAGTTGAATATAAAATGTGAGTTTTATTTTTACTATCGCCATCTGTGGTTGAAATTTTGTCATCTCCTTAAACCAGTGTAGATGTCACCGTTGGTAATGAGATATTCATTTTTTGATTAGATTTTTTAAAGCAATATTCTTTTTATATGTATATGACATTCATCCGAATTACTAACATTGACAGTAGCATACGCCTGAAAATTATTTCAATTTTTAACTCCTTTGTAGACCATTCTTTTTTTGTATTCAGAATATTTTGAATGTAAGTTTTTAAAGTTTTTAACTACATATTATACATTAATGTTAAAATTTGTTTTTAATCAATTTACTAAGAATAAACATGTCAAGATGCTTTTTCCAGTTTCTGGGGAATCAAGTACTTGCTGGTGATTGGAGGCGTGGTCGGTGCATTCTTCATCCCTGAGGGTACCTTCGGAGTCACCTGGATGTATTTTGGCATGATTGGCGGCTTTCTCTTCATCATTGTCCAGCTGATACAGATTGTGGACTTTGCCTTCACCTGGGCGGAAACCTGGATAGGTGAGTTTAACCATTTCGTCACTAAGCGTCCAAAACTTCCGTGTAGTCCGAAGCGGGATATCGAAATACCCCAGATCTTATTCATACAAACGATGATAAAAAATTTGTGATGGGTGATGCAACCCAACCGCCTCGCCGGACGTCTCTTGTCCGAATTATTACCAAATAAGCATCGAATGCAGCCCAGTACAGCTGTCTCCCTCGTTTGCATGTGTGGTATGGGGCTACTCACTGCATTAGTCAGAGTGAAACAAATGATAAGGACAATAACTAAAAGGTAAGACACAGCGATATGGTATGAACATGCGCAAGTGTGTGTACCGCGCGAAGATCACTTCATTGAAAACAATATTTAAAAATATTATATGCTTAGAAATTTGCCACTATTTCCGTGAAGATTACAAAAAGTAAGAACGAAATTGTTTCCATAATTATTTAGTTATCGAGTTTAAAGCAATTTCTGGGGAATGTGAATACCCTCCTCCAGGAAGGCAAGGTTAATAAGCTGAACACAAATAATTTATCAACTTTTATAATACTCATCCAGGAATGCTGCATGGTTTTTGCATTAAAATAAATAATAATGAAGTGCGTACCAAAGTCAACACAATAAAATTGTGTTTTTTTTTGTATATTGTGTTGTAAATTAATATTACATTTTTAATATTCCAGGAAACTACGAGGAAACGGAATCCAAAGGCTGGTACGTCGCCCTGATGATCGCTACCTTGATCAATTATGCCCTGGCCATCACGGGTGTCTCGCTTCTGTTTGTCTACTACACCAGGGTATGTTGATTTCATTTCCGTGTTGTTTTTATTTACAAATGAACAGAAATAATCTTTTAATTTTTGTTTCTAGGATCAAGCTACTTCAAATATTGTTTAAGTATACATATATACATTTAAAAATCTTAAATTGGTTGTGTCCACCACACAAAGGCTTTACAAAAGTATTAATCTTTCGTTTAAACCATAGATTTTTGCATCTTCCGCCAATCAAATGACACTGTGTTCGTAAAAATCTATGGTTTTTACGAAAGATAACTAAAGATGACTCCAAGTTAATGCAACCAGCCCTAACTGATGCATATACTGCGTGAAATTAGGGTTTCTTGTAATTGGCCAATGTCTCTGTCTATTATCTACATCACTGAAGCATCTGATCAGTAATAATAATAATAATTTGATAATTTATATAGTGCTGTCGCGAGTACTTATCTCGAGGGTGCTTTAATAAGTCTAGTGTTTATTATTTCACTGATGTGTGCGAGTATTAATACATATATCAGTGATACAATAGATATCGATGTGTATTATATCACTGATATCAGTGATATAACCTAAGATAACCTGGAAACGAAAAATAAAATAAATAAATAGTAGAGTAGCTTGTTGATCTTGTGGTTAGGGCTCTCGCCTCGTGATCCAAAGGCGCGGGCTCGAATCTCACTCCAGACCAGCAAGCTAGTCCTATTTTCATGGCGCAAGCGTTTAGCTTAATTTGAAAATAGTAAGAATATTGATGTGACTAGTATTCCGTGTTCGCATCTCTTTTTTAAAAAAAAAAAAAGAATTTAAAGAAGAAGTACATTTGTTCAAATTATGAAAGAAAATTATATTTTGGCACTCCACAAACATTTTTAAAATACAATATGCAACAGAGCTAGTCCACAATACATTACAAGTAGATTCCTGCTTCGATTATAAGTCGAAAGTGTTCAAGCAACCATGACCAAAGTTTACATTTTTTTTTCAATATTTATGACTTATTTTTTGCAAAAAGTGGAACTATCATTACAGTAACTTATATCAATTATGAAAAATTCATTCGCTTTAATACAAGTCGAATTAAATGATAAAAATCTTGTAAAAATTGAAAATATAATAAATGTTCATTTTTTTTGTTTGTAACATTGTGGAAATTCATTTTTAATATAAAAAAAAATGAGGGTAAACACAACACTGTTTTATTCCACTATATTTATACACTATATCTATACACCAAAATATAGTGGAAAAAAGCAGTGTTGTGTTTACCCTCATTTTTTTGAATATTGAAAATATAATTATTTTTAAAAGGTTTTATCATTTTATTTGATTCGTATGGAAGCAAATGAATTTTTCATTATCGATATAAGTTACTGTAATGATAGTTCAACTTTTGAAATTCCATAACTATTGATATAGTTGTGGCTTTCAAAAGTAGTTGCTTAGTTGCTTGAACATTTTCGACTCATAATCAAGGCAGGGATCCACCTGTAAAGTATTGTAGACTAGCTCTGTTACACCCTCAACATCCCCATCATGTCTGATTTATTACGGGGCATTTATTATGAAGCAGTGGGTGATAGCGTCTGTTTGAATATTGATTTATTTCCAGCCCGACGGTTGTGAGCTGAGCAAGTTCTTCATATCCATCAACCTGATATTCTGCTTCATCATCAGTGGCCTGTCCATCCTCCCCGCGGTCCAGGAGCGGCTCCCCCGCAGCGGTCTGCTGCAGTCGTCGGTAGTCAGCGTGTACATCGTGTTCCTAACCTGGTCTGCGTTGGCCAATTCAGGTGAGTTGTTTGCCTTATTTTGGTTACAGGCGGGTCCATATTTAGGGACTATCTGGCCTCGTTGTGGTGAGACGTGGTTGCCAATTTTCTCATAAAAAAATGATAAATGATAAATAAATGAAAAAATGATAAATCTCATAAAAAAAAAAAAAATGATGCATACAATGCAAACACAAATATATCTTGTTGATATTCTTTTGGGGCGTTGGGAGTGAAATTTTCGGAAGTAACGAAATGCACGCACATAACGCCGTGACGCCACGACTCACCAATCAATAGCCAAGATAGCAGTTTTCCGAGTGATTTTTAACCAATTGCAATTTTTATAAGTGACATAAGTATATACGTCAGTATATGTATAAGTTTAAAAATGATGTTATGAAAATAGCATTGCTCCGGGCACTGCTTTTGTTGATTATTTCCTCCGTGAAGTTATTATAATTGTGGTGTTAGGAGGAGAACTTTGTTGGTTCCCAACAATGGTGTTGGGAATTCAGTTTAACTCGCTGTACTCTTCAAGATGCTTTTTTGATTGTACAATAGTTCACGCAACAATATTATAGTATGCAAATACAGCTCTAGCTGATGCTGATATGATAGTGGTAAGAGAGCGCGTCAAGATGGAGTCTCTTAATTTATAACATTTGCTCTCTCTTTCTCTCACACACCGTCTGTCTCTCTCTTTCCTTCGGACAGACGTTCATTCAGATATTTGCTCATGGAGGCGTCAGCTTTTTCTGGATTTTTTCTCTTTAATTTAATTTATTTAATTTTAATTTCAGTCATATAATTTTGACAGTTTGTTTTCAATGATTTTTTAAAAATTATTAATTATTAAAATGTTCTCAGGTTTTTATTCATTCCATTCAGAATCTTCTACGTGCAATTTTCTGGGATATTCTGCCGTGTCTATCTGACCTCTCTGGCCGAGGTTTCGAATCCCATTGCGGGGTCCATCGTCAGCCCTGATGATGACGTCGGCCAAAGAGCTCATATTTACAATGCAGATTATCCCAGAAAACTACGCACAAAGGGATTATTAAAATTATTAGGAAGCTAAAAATTTTCATTTGTGCCCGTACCTTTCCCGTTTGCTTATTCATGACACGGATCATTATTATTAGTTAACTTAAGAAGTTGCCTAATGTTAAGGTAATTATATTGGTTTACAGATTTTCTCAAATTTAACCAATAAAATTATCACATATATAAATATATAAAGGTCATAAAAAGATAATCTTTGCATATTTTCTGAATATGTATCTTTGTAGTTGATAATATATTCATCTTCATAGTACATATGGGTTCATATTACAGGCCGTGAGTGCAACGCGTCCTTCCTTGAATCAATTGACAAGAACGATTTGGCCAAACAGAGTCAAGTTTCTTTCGGCACAGAGTCCATCATCGGCCTGATCATCTGGATCCTCTGCATGCTGTACTCCACCATAAGGACGGCGTCCTCTAGTTCCAAATCCATTGGTTCGCATCACGTGCTGAAGGATGAAGGAGGAGGTAAGATGCAAAATATTGTTTTGTTTAGTTTATTTTTAAAAAAATCTTATGATTTTGTTTTTTTTTGAACGATCACAAACAATGAAAAACACATAACATGATATAGGTAATGCAATTATAATGCAATTAGTTTAAATGCTTTTCATCACTTAAATGTGAACACAGCAAACATAGAGATAAAAATAAAGGCTAAAACATACACAAGAAAGCACAGAAAAAAGTGATTTTATCGAATGAGATTGAACAGAGTGAGATTGAACAAAGAGACTAATCAGCTATAGGTCGACCACAATCAAAAGACCATTCCCTAGCTTTGTCCGTAAGATGAAAGCAGGGGAAAGTTGCCTGGCAATCCCGTATTACAAGCCTCAATATGATATTCCAAATAAATATATATTTTTTAGTTTAAAAAAGGTTACTTACTAGAAAATCTTCTTTTGTGTTCATTTTTTGCACGTAACAATACATATTTTTTGCGTACATTCTTTTGAATGTGGTCTAGCTATAATTTTGCAAGCTTGGTAATAGTTCTCTTGTATTCACGAAATATATTAATGTCATGATGTGTTTATAAAGACATGGCACCTGAATATTCTTATTATATTTAGTGTTTGTACTATACACAATAAATATAATTAACTTGTGAGTTTTACGAGGAGGGGATAAGATCCCACACCGTGAAACTCAAATAGATCTAGATCAATCAAATAGAAACTCAAATAGTCAAATAGAATGATTATAAAAGAAATTTGAAAAATATTTTGTAAAGTTTTTATCATTCCGTATAAGTTACTTACTGTATTGATAATATATATTACGTTTGGCGAAAAACGAGTCAGAATATTTAAAAAAAAATGCAAGCTTTGATGTTGCTTGTCGTTATTGTCGAAATTTCAACCAAAGTGTAAAGAATATTTTCTATTCAAAATTGAATGAAGAAGAATCTGTCAAAGTTTTTGCTACTAGCTATGAGGCACCCTCTGTGGGACAGAAAAAATACTAAAAATATACATATTTTACTAAAATTTTTGTATGATTTCTTAAAAATACCGAGATAGGTGTGCGTTTTGTAAATAAAATTGTATATTATACATACATACTTCATATGTATATGCAATATTCATACTTACATATATGTGATAGATACCCAAAGAAAATAAATTTCAGCAGTATTTTTACGTACACAGTAGCAAGTGTAAATCACATACAAACTATTTAATTGATATTACAGACAACTCTTAAAAATGACAATACAGTAGGACATCTTTAATTCAAAATTCAAAGGACCCAAAAATACATTTTGAATTATGCGGAACCCCGTTTATTCGAAATTCAAGGTACAAAAATTAATTTGCAATGCTATTACAAAATTCGTAAAAGTCGTCATAAAAGCCATTAATTTTGTGATAAACATTAACATTTTTGCATATTTCAAGAAATCATTTTGAAAACAATATTTATTAAGCTAATACAAAGATCGCGACATTTCTATTACTAATGTACCTGATATCAACATTTTTATGAAAAAAAATCGATTTTTTGAAAAAAAATTTGAATTATGTGGACTAAAATGTATTGAATTATGGTGCAAGGGGCTAAAATTACCTGGGTTTTCGAATTATCAGGGTTAATTTACTATGAAATCAACATTTTGGGAGTTGTGGGTTTTAAAAATTTCGAATTATTGGAATACGAATTAACGGGGTATTACTGTAAATTTGTTTGACAAATGTGCAATTTGCTACTTTTTCAATATGCTATTTACTGTGCTACTTGGTTGTGAAATGCTGTTTTTATTTTTATTGGATTTTAGCGCTGATGAGTGTCATTGTGTTCAGCAGCTTGATTCATCATTTTAGTAGAGCTGGTAAATTGTCTCTGGTTTCATCAGGGAGAATAATCTGTCATAGAGAAATGTAATCTTGTCTATGTAATTACAAGGCTATACGTCACGTGTTTTTGAAGCATAATTCATGATTTAATGCGTTTACTGCGCCATGTACACTGTACGCAAAATTATTGAAATTACGACTGCCGCAAAATTGGACAATCAAGCGCTGTATTGTGATCGCGGATATCCCTAAAATAGATGTTCAATATGATAAGATTTGAACGTCACTAACATTTTGGTTTATTTCCCTAACTTCGACCCAATCCGCCGAAAATTTAACTCTTCCGTCTTGGCTCCGTATGTGACGGCGCTAGCGAGGAGCGGCAATGAAAGCCTGGTCTCCAATGAAGGTATGCACACTACAAAATAATCACAAACTCTTTGCATTCTACCCATTTTCATATTCGCTTGGTTCTATTTGCGTAGTGCCTGCTTTGTTATGTTGCCCTATGTTATATTCTCTATTGGGAATCCATGTTTTTGGGGAGCCCTTATTTTTAGTAAATCACAGGGAGATTAAAAAAGTGTTTGTTAAATAATGTTAAACTTGCTTGTAATGATTACGGGAATACCAACTTTACGGTTGCAATGAAGCAAATACAATATTCAGTGTTTTAGTTTATGCTTATCATCATTTAATCATTAACTTTTGTAACAAGCTTACTTTATGAATATACGTTAAATGCAGAAATAATCGTGAAAAAAAAAACAATTCTTGAAGAAAGTGGATCGGATTATTGAGCACAAAAGTCTTCTTTTGTATTCGCCAATTGTCATATTTGTTCCAGGATTTCTTCCAATTTTAATAAATTATGAATTATTGTAAGCGTACTTCTCCGTAGTATGCATGGTCAGTTTGTAAACTCCTAAGGGTTAGTTTCTAATATAATCTGTTAGAAACTATCTCTTGATTTGCAAACATGTGTACTAACAAGTGGAAATGTCTCGATTCTTGATATAATGGAAATCATTTGAAATAGCCACAACATTCGAATTGTATTGGTGGTAAAAAATCGAAGACTTGTTTGTTCTAACATGACTGATATTTGTGTAAATAATATGTTTTATTATTATTACAAAAACGCATCACATTTTCTTAGCATATGACGCTTATACCTAGAATAATCTTATTTTGAAAGACAGATTACGACAAATTTGGGTATTGATGTTGGTATCGATACCCAAATTATCTAACAAATAATAGGTTCTAGGCATGATGCTGGCTCTTCATACCCAGGGTTCCGGGTTCGATTCCCGGGGAGATCGCAATACATCTATGTGATTTAATCAAGCTTGCGTGTTTTTGTGATGTATTTCGCTACGATAATTGGGCCTGTTGTGACATTAAAAAAAAAACCATTTAGAATGTGATTCTCTTTAAAAAATCTCTAATTATCTTAATGATGTAAAAGTTATATTAGGATGCCGATGAAGACAAAATTAGCAATGTACATGCGTTGATGGCATTAGTGCAGTAGTGCAGGTTTCTCATTAAACAAGGTGCTAGATCGATAATGGGAGAAAGTCGTGATGTTAGCAGATAGAAACCAGAATTGGATATCGGATCTGTTAGATGCTTTAACGATAGACGAGTGTGATTGAAAAGATGTATGAAAGTATATGAGGCGTGAGTGGTATTATAGCACCCCCATGGGGAGATGGAGCAATAATAATTTAGGTTAAAAATGGGGATAAGAAGAAGGTTATGAAAGGTACTCTCTGGATAAAGGGTGAAGAGTAAACTTATACATGCAATTGTATCTCCGTACGATGGAAGTACTGCGTGTATAAGAATCAATGGATCATTCACATTTGATATTACAAAATGTGTCAAACGGGGTTGTGTAATGTCTCCATGGCATGTACATATATGGATAATTGTGTGAAAGTATTGGAATGTATAAATATATGTATGCAAGGACTTCATTATGAATGCTAACAAGTCAAAAGTGATCGTATTCGAGAAGGAGGAAAGTAAGACAGCATGTAAAATACTAGTTTGAAAGAAGTAGATGAGTTTGTGTATTTGGGAAGTATGTCAATAGAAGAGGGAAGTCTGAAAAAGATATCGAGAGGAGGATGAATGCAGGGAAATAATTTGTAATAGAAATATGTCTACCGAGGCAAGATTAGCAGTACACATACAATAGAATTCTGGTACCAACACTGATCTGTGGAAGTGAAGCCTGCAGCTGGCAGAGAAGAAGGGAAACTAAACTGAATGCAGTGAAAATGAGATCACTTATATGTATGTGTAAGAGAGTATGTGTCGAAAATCCATTTATGATGGAGTAAAGAATGAACAAATTAGGAAATAATGTTAAATTGATCTTAGCATAGTGAATAGAATTAAAAAAATAATCAATCAGATGGCTTGGTCATGTTGAGCAGATTAACGAGGAAAGAATGGTTAGAAAGATATATGAAGCAAGTGTTGTGACGCAGGAAACATGCCACATTGACATGACCACATTGCATGCGAAGATGTATGCATGTGGATGAGGCAAGAGTGGTAGTATTTGTATCAGGGAAGTGCTCCGTCCCTCTACCGACCCCTGCGGAGAAGTGGCGTGATGGTATGTAAGTGAGAAAATGGGGATGTAAGGTTATCAGTGCAGTAGTGACCATCAAGTAGGTTTTTCATATTTCTTTGAGATTGGCGACTTGATTTTGACTGTGGCACGATGCTTGGGATGATTAAACTAGTTGAAATTGACATTTTATTTAAAATGTATTAGAAAATTGCTTTTATTCAAGTTGCATGTAATCAATGCCATATGTATTTAACTGTTTTATTTGTTTCTCCAAAATGCGTACCTCATTTTCATGTAATCCAATCATCAGGCTAACAATACCCTTTTGTAGTGTGCATGCTTTTTAGCTATTTTTTAAAGTTCTTATTTATCATTGGGACTGTAATTTGTAACTTAAGATATCCTACGTTGTCGGCTCATTTCAGCATAGATGTCATGTTTTGTCAGAAATCGCAGAAAGCTTAGGTATATCATCACACAGCAAGGACAAAGGGAAGAAGTATGAAGGGAAATAGGATTTAAGGATACTACTTATTTTCTTAATTAATATTAATGTATTTTTAAATATTATGTATTCTTATTTAAATACAGTAGGACCCCGCTAATTTGAAATGTAAGGCGCAAAAAAAAAATCGCAATGTAATTGCGAAATTCATCAAAAATCGTTAAACTCGTGAAAAATGCCATCAATTTTGTGAAAAATGTCTGCATTTTTGCATATTTCGAGAAATCATTTCGAAAATGCAATATTTATTATACTAATACAAAGATCGCAACATTTTTATTACTAACGTAGATATCAAATATTGACATATTTATTGTTCTCACACAAATATTTTTACTAGGTATGTTAAATTTTTTTTGTAGCCCTATGATAGATAGATCATAAGCCCTATGAACACCCAAAAATAGACTTCCATACCTACTTTCCCATATAAAAATAGCTTCGTCTTTATGAGACATCTATAATATATCTTGATCGAAATATTTTTTCAATTTTGTCAAATTTAAAAAAATTTTAAATTATGTGAAAACGATTTATGGCATAAGGGACTTAAAATTATATCGAATTTTTGAGTTATCGGTGTTACTCTACTATGAAATTAATATTTTAAGACATGCGGGTTTTAAAAATTTCGTATCATTGGGGTTCGAATTAATGGGGTTTTACTGTATTACACGGGTTATCACTATTTGAAAAGTTACTAACACTTTCTCAATATTTGATCTTGCAAGATTCACATATTTTTTATCTTTAACCAACAAGTATACAATAATATTTATTAGTACTTCTCTAAAAATTATGTGTATCCAAGTTTTCAGCTATGCGACTATTTGTTAACTTATTGCTAATACATGTTATGTTTTTGATGTATCACATTGACGGTATCTAGCCCAGAGACATAAATATAGTAACTCTTATATGTAAGGTATGGATTTTGGTCAACGTACATATTTAAAAAGTAAAAATAAATGCATTACGTTGAACGTTCCTTTTGAAATTTATATTTCCGATTTAAATCATTTCACCAGGACGTTCTTAATGTTGCGTACAATTTAAAACGATAATGTGATTTGATGACCAAACTAAAATCTGAACACAATCAATATGCATAAAAAACGCATTTTCTCAATTTTTTTTGCTATTTAAACACTTGTATATATTTCTCAAATACCGAATCACAGCAGCAGTATATACTTGCATACTAAGCAGACATACTATTTGCACTAAAAGAAAATGTCTTTTTGTAATAATTTACTCAATAATATTAATGTTTCCCGGTAGCAACAGACGGCGGTGAATCCGGCGCCGTGGTGGAAGGCAACAAGAAAGTATGGGATAATGAAGAAGAATCGGTTGCTTACTCCTGGTCCATGTTCCACGTCATATTCGCTCTTTCATCCCTGTATGTCATGATGACCCTTACCAACTGGTATCAGTAAGTATATTTATTTCTTCTTATAATAGAAACTGAATTTTACAATAAGCTTATTTTTAACATGAATGTCCATTCTTAAAATATGACAATATTGAAATTGTTTTAAGTTAACTTGAATGATAGAAATAATATTAACACTGGAATTAATAATACACGCGATAATACATTTTTATTTTATTATTTAAATTTATTTATTTAATTAAATTGTATATAATGGTGTTAATTACATATCATATATTTGAATAGAATATTAATGAGAATATTAATGCTTAACCAACTTTAATAGAGAATGTAATTCTTGTGTTTAAAAGTGGGAGGCATTTTTAATGTAATCATTAGTAGCATTATATTAGAATAGTGAAAAAGGATATAATGTAAGACAAATAGAATGTATCTATAAATATTAGATTAAGTTATAAAAATTAAGAAGGTATTGTAATAATATTTAAAAGTATATATAGATTGTTTTTGATAAGATTTTTTATTCATTGCATTATTGTGATTGATTTTTGTAGAAGATTTTTCAATTAAGTTTTGAAATTTCTATAATTTTTTTCTGTCTTCATTTCAATCGGAAGAGCATTAAAAAATGATACTCTTGATGATGAAATGAATTGAAATGATGTTGGACCGTGCTAGTATTACATTTAGGTAACAAAATATTTCTAGCTGATCTCAGTCTATTACCAAAACATCAAAATGAATTATTATTGAAGTACATTTTGTGAATTTGAAGTGTCGAAAATTTTGATTAAATTATTTAGATTAATTATATTTTGATTTAGGATGTTAAAAATTTTGAAAAGTTCCTTTGCTGGGAATATTGAAGGTTTCTTCAAAATCACTTTGATAATTACTATCTGAACTATTTCCACTGGTAGTATATTAGACTTAAAGATCCCGCCCCAGCCAACTATACCATACTGTAAAATGTACTGGGCAAATGCAAAGTACACCACCTTAACATGTTTATTGATATATACATGCATAAAGCGATACTTATGAATTGTATGTTTCTTTCAGGCCGAACTCTGTCCTCCAGACCCTGAATGCCAACGTAGGCTCCATGTGGGTGAAGATTATTTCTTCGTGGCTCTGCATTGGAATCTACACGTGGGCCCTCGTTGCCAGGATCTGCCTTCCTAATCGGGATTTTGACTAAGCATTTATTATATATAAAAATTCCAAAAATATTATACAAAACTTCTAGCAGTTGGGTTCTATTAATATATTTATACTGTCCGCGCTTTGGGCTAGGTGCAGTCCTTACAATAAGTGTATATTCAACCTAATTGTGTGCATCTTATAGTTTCTTCAAGTGTCACATTTAAAAAAATTGTTTTTTTTAGATTATGGCAAAAATTATGGCACATTTGTCAGAAAATGGAAGTGAACAAATTATTTTTAGTTACATTTTTACAATTCGGTCAATTTACTATTATTATTTTATTTTTTTTGCAAACGGACTATATAATGTGGAATCTACGTCAAAGACGGAAATGCATTTGGTTTTTGACACCCAAATCTGTGATAGTTAAAAAAATAGTTTAAAACAAAGCTTAATGTTTGAAACAATTCCAGTTCAACCTCCATAACTTTCAATATATTATTATTCGTCTTTTTTCGCTTAGCTTATTGTTTGATTTCAATCTAAATTCTGAACATTAAGATGCCTGTATATGAATAAGATTTAGCTCTCACAACTTTTAGCAGTAAAGGTCATTCTGCTCTGCATAATATATTATCTGTGTGCTTGTTCTTTACCCGAGTTTCAAGACATCTCATCACGGTCGAGTGTGGAGTAAGCTGTCATTCGGTGTCCATTGTATTTCATACATAGAGTTGAATGGTCATCTGATGTATAACAACTTTTATTGCCAAATCTCCAAAACGAGATATCTATGTCTCGTCCATGAATGTACACTGTTAAAACATATATATTTTTCAAAAATTCATAGTTTAAAATACGATTTTGTTTTATTTTTTTGATAAATTTCTGGTAATAATTTCTTTATGGAGTGTTGAGTACCACGTAACTAAATATTTATTAATATAATTAGTTAATTGATATAATTAGTATTCACCACTTTTTCATATTGAAAATATCAACATGTTTCAAGGCCTATGGTCCCTTCGTCAGGATACAATTGTATACAAAAAAGTGGTGAAAACTAAGTTTATTTTATTAATTATATTAATAATGTCATCACAAAATTATTTTGCTATTTTTGAAGACGAAAATATTTATTATTCTGCAATTTTTGTTATCTAGTGGTGTAGAGGAGTTAGAAGGGTGTAGAACTGTAGAAGAATAAATATACCAGTACTTTCCACTCATGGTTGGCAAAATGTGTCATCATAATATATTATTTTGGCATCGAGTTTTAATTTAAGATTGTGAAACAGTACATTGCATGAAAATACAATAATTTCCCAATTGGCTTTATTTATTACTTTGAGGTTTATTAGTTAAACAATTAATGTTTCCTTTTTATCTGAGAGAATATTGCAAGTTGACGAGTATTCCCTAGTTAATCTCCTCTCGAATCTGTAGTGTTTAATGTATCTTGCATAATAATATTAGTCGGTATTCGTGTCTTTGCAACATATAATATTACAAAGCATAATATACATTTGATTGAGTAGAAAAGACATTGAAAGATTATTATGATGGAAATCTAAACTATTATTGTATTTATAAACACATACCATAAAATATGTTATCTCTACGGATGAAAAAATTATATTCCTAACTTAATGTATATTTCTTCTTGTAAATAATCTCTTTGCATTGTATTTATCCAAAATTGTTTCATGTACCCTAAATAGACCACATGAAAACCAAACACTTTTATTCTTTATCCGACCTTGTACTGGCAGCGTGCAGTCAGTATTTTAAAATAAGCTGTACATACATTGCTTGTTACAATACAATACAAGCTTGTACTATGCTATGATAGATTTGATCATAAATTATGGACTAAGCGGTTATGGTCGAACTTTTCAGTCATACTTAGACAGAATAAAACTATTACAATTATTAAGAATATTAAAAACGATAGCAAACAAAAAAACAAGTGGAAGATTGTAAGCATCAAACGGAAGATCTATTAAAAATGTGTAATATCTGTGTGTAAAGCGCCCTTGAGGTGAAATTTTCACAAAAATGACGCTATATAAACAGCTGCATTATAAATACAAAAAAACATAATACGGAGACTATTTAACAAAATACCGGATGGACTAAAAAACGAACAGGACAAAAAAATTTAATCATGTTAAAAATGTTTATGAAATGTGAATATTATATAACAATATGATTGTGTGAGTATGCATATTGTTCCTAAAGACAAACTGTATATACAGTTTTGTAGGATGTCTTAAGATAATATTGATGTAGATTTAAATAATAATAAAAAATAAAAAAACTATATATTTAACTGAGATGTTTATACCCTTTGTGCTGTGGGGTTCCGTTCTTCCAACTTAAACCATGGGGTCACTTCACGAATTTATTTGTTACGTACAACAATATTATTCTCTGATGTGTCTTTTCTAGGCAAGCTCTCGATCTGGAAAGCTCTCTCGTCCCGCAGCCATCACACGCAGTTACACACCTTCCGTCTTGCTCGCACACACACATACATCTTCATTGAGATACTTTACATCTACGAAATAAGATATCTATCATACTTATTATCATACTAGCTGTAACCCGTCAAAATGACGGTAATTTTGCATGCCGGTTCCTAAGGAATATTTACTTATTTATAGCCGACACCCATGAAATAATAGTAACGACTTTTATCAAAATATTTGAACACCCTTTTCCCTGGCAGTTAATATTTCATTGATTTTAACAACAATTCACTCACACAATGGAATTGTACTCGCACTTGCTTCATTAGGCATTGCAGCAACATTGTTGGAAGGCGGTCGAATATCCCATTCAGCTCTAAAATTGCCGTTGAATATGCAAATAAATAAAACTCTGACCTGCAACGTTTCGAAGAACTCTGCAATGGCAAAGGTTTTGCAGCAATGTAAATTGATAGTGCGCGATGAATGTACGATGGTACATAAGTCTTTGGAGGCATTAGACCGAACCATGCAAGATCTGCTGAATAATCAACACCGATTTGGTGGTGCAATGATTTTGTTAGCAGGAGATTTATGTCAAACATTGCCAGTGATTCCACGGTCAACGCCAGCTGACGAAATTAATGCACGTTTAAAGTCCTCCATTTTGTGGAAACACGTCAATATAATACATTTGAGCAAGAATATGCTGCTATTATTATGCTATTAAAGGCTCGACACCGGTCATTAAATAAATAATATAATTTTATATTAAAATTTACACACTGGCAACTTCTATTTAGTTACAGAATCACCCTCCTTCGTTTGCCAATTTATAATGGTCTCACTCTATATACACAGTGATTGTTTTTCCTTGCTGAAAAAAGATAGATAAAACAATGTTAAAAGGTTATCGTATCGACATTAACAATAGTATTGGAATATATTCATTTAATTTATGTCTCTTTTCTGTGCATGTTGAGTTTTGCATTTATCCGCTTCGTTTTAATGTTTACGGTATATACAACTTATTTTTCGGAGCAAGCAATATAAATATTTCGATATGTTTCCTAATTACCGTAATATATTTCTCAGTGTCTTGTGTGTTTTTCATTTGTGCATACATTATTCTGAGCAAACTACATTAGAATGGATGGAAGGTAGTAACGGAAATGATATTTATCATCATATATATCAGACACACAACAAATTCCACGAAGATATGTATAAAGGCATGGTGGACTCTGTTAGATCTTGGTTTACTGGAAAACAAGACCAACCTGAAAAACTGGAAACAACACCATCCCCTACACCAAAACCATTGGCAATAATTAATGAGGAAGAAGTTCCTAAATGTGGACGAAGAGTTGTCCAACACACCGAATTGGTAACCAATGGTTTGTCTACCAAGCCAGGGGACTGGCCGTGGCACGTCGCATTGCACCGAATAAAGACGTTGCGTTCTCAACCCCAGTACATCTGCGGCGGCAGTTTACTTTCTCACACTTCGGTATTGACAGGTAATGAAATCACCTACTCATTTGAACTATTCCACAGAATACTTAGACCGTGAATAGCCACCCTCCCCTTACCCAGGACTTTGTGAGGACTTGTTCGCCGCCAGGCTGGAATGATTTTCTCTATTTTAATCCAAGCCAAGTTGTCCACTAATAATGCAACATGGCATTGTTAACACCAAAAATGTTTTTTTATTGTTTCAGAGGTAAGTTTGTAGAACTCCGTAACATCTCGCATTTAACATATAGCATCTCTTTCTAATACTTTTAATATAAATACAAGTTGCTGAATGTAAAATATTTAGATTGGTAATGCCCTCATAAGGCGAAACGCGTCTCAGAAAATTAAAAAGATAGATCTAAAAAACTATTGTTTTTATTTCCACATGTGTACCAAAAATGCTCTTAAAAAAATGAACCTCTTTGGTGAATATTTTAAACGAGATGTAAACAGGGTTTTTCCAAATTTTTAAAATAGCATATCGGATTTTAAATTCAGACAAAAAAGAAAAAAATCATTTGGCAAACATATTTTTACAACGTGATAAAAAATTAAAAAGGTCGGTAACCTTATTGATATCAGTAGTAGGTACTCTGTACACTTAAATTAAACCGCTTATCGTCGGGTTTTAGGTCATGTTTCGTGCCCATGGGAATTCCCGGGCTCTGTGAGTAACAGTCAGAGCATTTACGTTGCACGTTGAAAACATTATAGATCTGTAATGATAGTTGCTTTGTTCAGTTTGATTTTTTCATTTTTGTGCAATACTGGAAATACGGGAGAATGCATTTTTTTTCAATATTTCTGATCTCCCGAAATTAATGTATACTGAATATTAAAAAATCACTCGCTTCGATACAAATTAAATAAAATTATTAAAATCTTTCAAAAAAATCTGATTCAAATTTCTGTACAGCATCTACGTGCAGCTTCCGCTGGTAAAATGATGTACAGGTACAATATGTACTTTTTACTATTATTTCTAGTGATGGTATTTTAAGCGGTAACGTAGGTACTTTAGTTTTGAAATTTGTATCTGATTGCATCGATGATTGGTAACTAATTTTTAATTAATACTAATTTCAATGTACTCGATCTGTACTAGTTATCAATTGGTTCAAGGGTAACAATAAATCTTATGACTATAATCAAACGAATTAACTTTGTTTATCACCACTTAATTTTTGGCAAAACCAATCGGTTTCGGAAACAATGTTCCTTCGTCAGGGTATACTTAATACTAATTAAACTTTACAAATTATGAATAATCATATTTCAGTGTCAAGTCTTCAAATGGGGGTAAATAGTGGGGGGTGCAAAAAAAACAGGAGATGGGGTGAAAGGGAACGTATTCAAGATAGATTATTTTGGTTATTTATAATAGATTCATTATTATTTATGGCTTTCTTAATTTCTAGAAGCCCTAGAAATTCAGAAAGCCATAAATAATAATGAATCTATCATAAATAACCAAAAAAATCTTGTATATGTTGATTAATTATGTGTATTATCCATGTTTTTATAACCTACTAATATGCTAGTAAATAACCCACAAGTATTGGTGGTAAACGAGATAATATTACTTTGTTCCAGCTGGTCACTGTGTGGTTGAAAATAATGCAGTAATTAATCCGGAACGATTATTTGTCACGCTTGGAAAATACAATTTTAACGGTGGTGATTTGGGCTCGCAGGAAAAGAGTGTACGTAGTTTATTTTAAAAACTTGTCTTACCTATATATTTTGGGATATCTTAATAGAGGTTTATTCGGGTTGATGTGGTGCATTCGTTAGGGGTTATATTCTTTAGGTTAGGTTAGGGGTTACTATTGGTGCAACATCGCGTGTTTTAACCAGTTTACAATAAACTGGCATTGATACATATTTAAGAGTAGGAGCATAGTAATATCGCCTTATTCAAGGATTTCTCTACGTAAAAAACTCTCTTCCACAAAGCTCCGAAGGATATTGTCACAACTAACGACTTTGAGAAGACCACAATAACAGACGTATTCCGAAAATAGCAATAGTGGGATCTTAAGATTGTTATCCCAACACTTAATAGACGAGAATAAAAAAAAAAAATTAACTATACGTCGGTGATTATTTCTTTCAGTTTCTACTTGAGAGAGAGGGAGACATGACGATTATCCGTCAAACGTCAAAATATATATACGAGTCCAATGCGACAGTGACAATTTTACTATAATTTTACATTAGGATGCTGTGGGAGAGGAAATTAATAAGTGAATATGAAATAATCTTTTTTCTATAAGCTTTAAATACAGCATTAGTACCTACTTCATCGATAGCTGGAGGGCTGGCTAAAAGTGATTTTCGCCTTCTTTTTCAGTATTTTTTTGGCATTTAACTTATTTTTGTATTTTACATTGCCTCCTATAGGAAAAATTGTTTCCCTTAACAAGTGTTTTGCATTACGAGTAAGATTCGGGAACGAATTATGCGAGGTTCCACCGTGTGATGTAAAATTATTCAGAATCTTCTATTTACCTTTACAGGTTTTTGATATCCTGCTTCATCCAGATTTTTCAGGAGCCACTCTTGCAAATGATATAGCAATTGTCAAGCTCTCTTCAATGGTAACATATACAAACTACATTCAACCAATCTGTATATGGACTTCAAGTAATACAGATAAGAATTTTATTTTCAATCGTGTTGGAACTGTAAGTAGCTAGCAATTGTTCATACTAATTTAGATCTATACCTGTACAACTCAATGTCTGTCTGTTCTCTATACAAATCTACACCTATTTGACCCAAATTTTGCATTCTCATTCTTTAGAACCCGGCGGGTAACATAGGCGACATTTCCCCCTTTACCCCTGCCCCTCCCCCTGATATTTTCTGTATGCAAATCTGTACCGTTCGACCGATCTGACACAAATTTTGCAATCTTACTCTTTAGGACCCGGCGAGTAACATTGATGACATTTTAACCCTCACCCTCCCCCTGCTATATTTTCTAAGCAAATCTGTACCGTTTGACCGATCTGACTCAAATTTTGTATACTTGTACAACTTGGTGGGTAATATAGGCGACATTCCACCTCCCACTCCCCCTTAAAAAAATAATGCGGACACGCGCATCTACCTGAAGACGATTCGTCAAACTTCGAGCGGCAACTGAAGTTATTAGATTAGGTCGCGCCCTGTCTCCAAATGTGTTTTTGCGCAGATTATTTTGCGTAGAACAATGACACATGTGATTTTTCTCAAGTTTGCAGGAGAGCAGTTTGAAGTTTTATTTACATAAAGACACTTTATGTCATAGCTCGATAACTACAAAAAATTTTCCTTTGAAACTTGGGTTAGTTATTTAAAGTTTGATACCTTTAAAACCTCAAATATAGTCAGCGCAGTACAACGATGCATTGTTCTACAATCGCAAATCAGAACCGCCATTATATCGACTTTGTATAACAATGGTTAAATTAATGAGAAAAAATGCACTTTTTATATACCATTAGCTTCTTTTTTTCACTTTATAACGATCCAAAAGAGTCAATTGGGATTTTTTTGCACATCCGTCATTGTTCTACGATCATGACGATATTATGACACTGTTTAATTCGCTGCTGCTCGCAATATGCTCTCTAATCACTACACTCTACACTGCGGTCACACCATATATCAGAGCACTGATCATGCGGGGTTGAAGCTAGAGCCGGACTCACGCACAGGTAAGAACCGGGTAACAATGCAATAGCAATCAACAGTGTTCTGTACCAACCAGCGGGCTCTTCTTAGTTAAGATTAAGTTACGTTGTATTAATAATTAAAAGTTAAGTTACGGTGTCCCTCGTAGCGCAGTGGGTATGACACTAGGCTGAGATGTCTTTGAGGACGTTGTCACTCCATCTTAATTTTGGCCTTCCTAAGCTCCTTTGCCCTATTGGCCTTGAGTTCAGCAGGCACTTTGGTGCTTGATGCTCGGACATTCTCCCCACATGACCCAGCCACCGAAGTCTTCTCAGTTTTGTAAATTTTGTGACGTTTGGCTCCTTAAACAGAGTACACAGCTCATTGTTGTAACTGCACCAAAGTCCATTTTCTAGAACCGGTCCAAAGATACGCCTCAAAATTTTCCTTACTGTTTATCGCTTTAAAAAGCTAATTTTAGTATGAAAAATGTTATATTGCAGTTTGAATCAAGTCGCAGATTCAAATAGCAGTGGCCCAGACAGTCGCCCGCAGAGCCTAGCAGCAAGCTCAACTGCTAGTTGTTATTTATTTGTGCTATTCAGGTTGTAGGCTGGGGATTCACAGAACGAGAAAATATGGCTTCCCAACTGATGTCTGCCACAATGCCGATCGTTGAGGATCTTGCTTGTATCAAATCAAATCCAATATTTTATTCAAGATTTCTCACGGCTTCAACATTTTGCGCCGGATATAGAAATGGTAAACATTTTTTGGAAATTATTGAAATGATATCGTAACTATCAATGGTATCTAATAGTCAATGTGCCTAAGCAAAAGTTTGGATAAAAGTTGAATAGTTAATTTTATACTTACAATAAAAGTTTGTCTTTTCCAGGATCCAGTGTTTGTAACGGGGATAGCGGTGGTGGCTTGTACTTGTCAGAGAAAAGTGACGACGGACAGGATACGTGGCGACTTCGAGGAATAGTTTCCTTAAGTGCATCTCGCAAAGACAAGAATATTTGTGATCCCAATCAATACGTGATATTCACAGATGCTGCTCAGTATCTTGATTTCATTGAAAGGAATATTTAATATTGTTTTTTAAAAACAAATTTGATAGTCTTTAGGGCTTTTACAAACAATAAAGGTAAGGTATTACAATATTAAGTAATAACACAAGCTACAGTAGGTATCAGTAGTATTATGCATGGGTGTTATTATTATTATACATATATTACAAGAAAAACACTTCATAGAGCACATTAAATAATTCACATAGAGACCATGAAAACTGACACATAAAAAGAAGCGAGATGTTAGTAGTTGGCGAGAATAAATTAGAATAGCTTTCTACAAACGACTCCTTAATATTTAAATAGTATTTCTTTAAAAATATTTTTTGGAATAATCCAAGGATATGGTCCGGTTGTTCATACAATGAAAATAAGTATTTCACTATATAATTTAATGTCCTGTTAATTTAATCTAACTAAAATAATCGTAATCTAAATTAAACAAACCAAACCTAATAACCTAATCTAACCTCATATATTGCCTATGAAATGTTAAAATATGCAGTGCATTTTTCGAAACTTTAAAGTGTAATATCTTATTTAATACTTACTTTTTAAACGTAAATCATCTTTGATTTTGTTATTGGCACATTCAATAATATAGTGAAATAATCATTTTCGTTGTATATGCAATGGGACCATTATCTTGGATTTAGCCTATTTTTTAAAATACATTTGAATTTGATTAGATTAGTGGCAAAAACGTCTAACCGCTCATATCTGTTTAATAGTCTAGGAAACCTTTGCAGTGGAGAATTGAATTGAATGCCTTCTTATCCAGGCAGTCTGGTCTGACAAGCTTGAGATCTGAGCTTCAAACGGATTACCGAAGTAGAAAAGATTATTTCATATGCACTTATTAATTTCTTAATTTCAGAAATTAAATAGTGTTGCAGTTCCCACAGACGAACTACGCGAACTAGTTCTCAGATTTCTTGCTCTTGAATTCATTTTAGAGATTGGTCGTTCGTTTTACTGAACCAACGAACGGTATAGTTCACTTTAGTGAACCGGTCGTTTATTAGTTAAGTAGATGAAGAATTATTCATCTATTAAATTTACCTGAAAATTTTGGTAGGTATAGTTTTTGAAAAATTTTTGTTGATAAATGTTTTTGGAAATTGAAAGTTTGGGAAGTTGATGTAGATAAAACGAGGTTTTGACGGAAAACTGAAAGCACACCCCCCCATGGATTTAAAAATTTTGGGATACTTGAAATATTTTTTGGTGGGTAAGTTACAGAAGTTGGAGTAGATACAACACACATTTTCTATTCACACTCGCGCGCCGCGAGCGGACAAAATACATACCTACCTACTACAAACTACAAATAAAGCGCACGCTTCGTAGCATCAAATTGGTGAACGTGTGGGTGTTGAAATATTCATTCTGAAATGAAATTTTTTCTTCCACTAATCTGCAGTTTGGATAATAGGGAAATTTCACTTTTCAGGATAAAATCCTAACTTTGGTTTAGAAAATACGTTTGTGAATTTTTTAAAAATATTTATATTAACATTAAAAAACGATATTGAAAATCACGATTTTAAACTCCCGCCAAAACGCTTATTTTCGCAAGTGACGTCAGGCATCAATTTTTATGTCAATCTGACGTTTAACACGTAACAGCACATTCGCGTATTTAGACGTTCATTCGTTTTCTTACAAAAAGAGCCGGCTTTTTTGCATAGTGCGATCATAATGTCTGGGGAAAAGTTTTGTAGATATTATATGGTGCCCAAATGTAGAAATTCATTCCTGAAAATTGAAAAATGAAGCAAACATTAAGACATCAATTTTCGGTAAGTTATCGGATGTTCCTTGTGAATATCCATGCTATATTATTTTAAATTTGTTAGAAAGTTATTTTATTAAAATAGGTTACAAACATCGAAAAATCTATATAACCGTTGTAACCGGAGCCCTTTTAGCGGAGGCGGAGGTGGAAGTGGGTTAATAAAGAGTGGCTTGTTGGTCTTGCGGTTAGGACACTCGCCTCGTGATCCAAAGGTCGCGGGTTCGAACCTCACTCCAGACTACCAAGTTAGTCGTATTTTCATAGCACAAGCGTTTAGCTTAGTTTGAAAATAGTAAGAATATTGATGTGACACGTATTCCGTGTTCGCATCTCTATTTTTTTTAAAAAAAAGAAAAGAAATCGAAAGAAAATTAACTTGTCTCAAAGAAAAAATGTACTAATTAGTAATGAAAATAAATAAGAGGCAAATTACATTTAACAAACATCAGTTTTGCAGCTTTGTGGCTCTCTAAGCGATTTTTTAAGCTTTCGTAAATAAAACCGGCTCCACTAAACAGTTGTTCGCTTGGAATTGACCCTGGCGACTACGATAAATAAGCGCGCAGCTACGATGGAAACAAAGGCTTGAAATTTAGTATTACATTTCCACCATAATAAAGGGTCTTCGTTTAGTGGGAGCCGGTTTTGATTATTATATTCGTTTGTTAATGATTTCCCTATGATGAGGTTGCTATTGGCTGTCATTTCCCATATACTCTTCATCGTCAGATGTTGAAAAGGAAATAGGGGCTAAATCCAAGATAATGGTCCCATTGCATATACAACGAAAATGAGTATTTCACTATATTATTGAATGTGCTAATAACAAAATAAAAGATAATTTACGTTTAAATAGTAAGTATTAAATAAGATATTACACTTTAAAGTTCCGAAAAATGCACTGCATATTTTGACATTTCATAGGCAATATATGAGGTTAGGTTAGGTTATTAGGTTTGGTTAGGTTAGGTTATTAGGTTTGGTTTGTTTAATTTAGATTACGATTATTTTAGTTAGATTAAATTAACAGGACGTTAAATTATATAGTGAAATACTTATTTTCATTGTATGGACAATGGGACCATCATCTTGGATTATTCCGAAATAGGATTGAAAAGGATATAGGAAGATGAAAAGAATATAGAAAATGCTTTTCAGATCCGTCAGTCGGCTGAACTCGGCAGAGACGCATGCAATGACAAAACGCAAATACACCTCCGTTAAAACTAATAACCCTAATAAAAAAAACCATGAAAAAATGAGTAAAAACAAAGCGAAGACGAACAGCAACCATAGAAAATAAACAAATTACAAACACCGTAGAATATATATGCTTTAAGTATATTTCCTGCAAAGTGACGTCATATCGCGTTTTAATGGAATCGTATTTTTTAGGATTTTTATTATAAAAATTATGAGTGAAAACAGTATAATACCCCAGTAAACACAAACTTGAAGTATCCATACTGAGTTACAAAATATAATTTATTTTTCTGAATCCATGTATTTTCATAGATATGTGTAAAATGTGAAATTACCATCAAATTGCAACCGTGTCTTATAAATAGTAAATTATTTATGCGGCTTTTGTATGCGCAAAACTGGACATAAATGTCATTCGCATAAAGACTATTCTTGCGTACGTAAATAACACTAAACGGCAGTTTCGACGAATTACTGGCAAGTACGGCTTAAGGGCCGGTTGTTTCAAGTTGGATCAAAGATGGATCAAAGTAAGCGGTCGATCAAAGCATAGATTTTTACGAAAACGGATCGTCTGATTGGTGGAGAACGTAAAAATCTATGCTTTAAAAGAACGCTTACTTTGATCGAACTTGAAACAACCGGGCCTTATACGGCTTGACATCTGTCAAATGTTTGATGGCGCGTTGTCCTGAAAACATTTGAGCCATTTATAAATATTGTTAACGTGCCGCGATTATTATTTATTTATGTTCGTTCCTCAAAATGAATCCCAAATGTCCAGAGGCAATGGACGAAAAGCCCTTTGAAGGAATGTCTATCGACGACGCTTCTGTGCTAGACCTCCTGCACGGCAGAAGTTCATGTCCGAAATGTTATAAATCACGGAAATACTTTTGTTACACTTGTTATGTGCCGATAAGCGAGTTAAACGGAAGGATTCCTAGTTTGAAAGTGAGTTTTTTTAAGAAATACGCTACACATCACAATAGCAGTATATTTTTAGGTTAGAATGTTCATTATGTTTATAAGATGCGTATATGAAAGAATGCTGAAATAAAGTTGTGCAATTCATCTCAAACTTAACTTCAAATATTGAGACCCAGGCCCGAATACACAGACAATACTTAGTATTTAAAGGTTAAAGTACGCTTTAAGAGCGTAATTTGCAGTACAAAAGTCGGGCCTTGTTTCAGACCGAAGTGGATTCTGAGGTGATGCTTGAATTTGTTATACATGACAAATGATGGCACCTGGAATATAATAGGACTTTATGGACGTGTATATTTTGAGAAGATTGTACAATTCTTGACTTGCAAAATTGTTTGTAATTTCTCTACTTACAATAATTTTAATAATTCCTAAAGAAAATTTTTAATACATTAAGGCCGGCACCACACTGCGTGTATCTTCGCATATCGACAAAGCAAATAGATAGGCTCAGTGTGGCGCCGGCCTGATAGAGTTTATTTTATACACGTGATTTTTACTACTTAAAAACGAGTAGGTACTATTGATAAACTGCTTTCTAAATAATAGTTTTTTTACAGCTACCAATAAAGATAGACATTATTAAGCATAGAAATGAGATAGACGGCAAAAGCACGGCCATACATGGAGCCATTCTCGCGCCTAATGATGTGACTATCTACACCTACCCAGACATTCCGGACTATTCAGAAGAGGACAAAGTGTTCCTTGTTTATCCGAGCAAAACTTCAATGGAAATATCGTGTCTTTTTAATAATAACAGTGAAATATTTTCACTAGTTCAAAGATTTGCCAATGAACAACTGACAGACGGTCATTGCCAGGGTACACTTTTGACCAAACGTTACAATACTGACAACACCGCAATCAGAAAGTGTTCCAAAATTTCAAATTTAAATGAGTTGCCTATTAAAAAGGCGGTATTTATTGACAGCACATGGAACCAGAGTAGAGGAATTTACAAAGATGAAAGAATGAGAAAGTTGCCGTGTGTTGTGATTCAAAATAGGGTTTCTCAATTCTGGCGACATCAGAAAGGAAGTCCTCGTTGGTATCTAGCCACCATTGAGGCGGTTCATCAGTTCTTACTCGAAGTGCATTTAAATGCTTGGGGGGTAAGTCCTCTTTACAAAGGACCTTATTGTGAAGATTATAGAGTGGATGATGAATCTGATCTAGATGTTAAAATGTACAATGGACAATATGATAATATTCTCTTTTTTTTCTCACATATGTATACAAAGATACATAAGCTTTATGAGCACGACCAGTTAAAAGCTTATAAAAGGCCAATGTCTTAGTTTTCTACTGAACGGTAATTTTTATTACATTCTTAATTGCATAATAAAATAGACTGGGCATCACCTAGTGGGGTATACTAAAAGTTTTAGGGAACCTTGTGATTAAAAACATGGTTGATTCAATTTTATTAAAAAAAAATCTCGCTCAGACAGCAGAGATAAATTAAATGGAATTTAACAAATTTTTACAAGGTCATCATTGTTCAATTGGTAAAGATGTCTACCGGTAATAAAAAGTTCCGGGTTAATTGTTTGATACATAGACTCTTTCTGTGCGTCTTTCTAAGTGATTTATCTTATGTGTATATATATAATTAAGGTTTGAGGATGTTTATTATGTATTAACAGTGTGAGGATGTTTAAATTATATGCATTAAGCGCTTGTTCAGACACAGCAGGAACCGTGCAGTTTTAGAATCGCGTTTCAAAACACGCTATTTGTGTCATCTGTTCACACAGCCGCGGTTAATAAGCGATTTGTGCGTGCGAATCAGTTTGACAGCTCCGGTGCCGTTCTTCATTTTTGTATATCAGAGATATATTCGCTCATTACTTTCTTAATGACGGCCGTGTTCCATGGCAAGACACAAAATTATCATTCTGTCAGTTCATTTTTGGTGAATAAACACCTACTTCCCTAAAATAATCTTTTTTTCCACCATTTCCAAATATCTCCACCAACTCCTGGGAAGCTTGGTTCTTGGCATATTTGAGTAATCCTCACACTGAAGATCCCATATTACAGGTCTTTTCTCCACTCCATCAATAAAAAGTTCAGTGTCAAAGCGATCCATAATCATAGAAAAGAGAATATAATCCACGCATGCTCCTGTTGTGACATGGAACCGTGCGGTGCCCGCAACGCGACTAAACGCTCTCGTAAGGCTCCATAGTAATAGGATCGTGCGGGTCTATTTTCTAGCGGTTGGGTTGCGGGCACCGCTGCGGTTGACTAACCGCACGGTTGTGTCTGAACGATCACATGCAAACCTAGGTAAATAAGACCCGCACGGATCCCACGCGATTCTGAAACTGCACGGTTCCCGCTGTGTCTGAACAAGCGCTAAAAAATGCTCAAAATCTGTTGTAGTCCAAGACAAAACAAATCAATATATAATAAGTTTTATATGAATTAAAGTGAATGAAGCAAACAATTTGTCTTATCTTTATTTTCCGATTCTAGTATTCTTTTTAAAATGTAGAGAAATGTTCGCAAAGAGCTCAAGAAATAGACATTGTTTGAAGACATCTGAGAAGCTGGGTCACTTTAATTTAGCTCAAAGGGGCCCTGATAGTAATGACTCCCTATGGGTTTGCACAAGCTGGTTGCTGGATTTAGAAATATCTCCTTGGATTCCCCGTGAGGTGACAATACAGCTATGTGATTATCTTAAACCTGGATGCTTGTGTGACGTTTTTCTTCAATAATAAAGCCTTGTAGCCTATTACAGCGTCAAAAAAACAAACAAATTCAACCAGGTTTATCTGTTTGAAAATACCGGAAGACAAATTAATGTGTAGAGGTGAGCGCTGTGTATCAGGACAGAAGGGTGCGGGGTTCTATTTCGCTCTTTCCTGATCGTTACACTCGTGTCAGAATTAGACGATGAAAAATGTATCAGAACAACACAAGGTTTTTTAAGTAAATAGAACAAGTAGATGAGTTTGTGTACTTGGGAAGTATGTTCGATAGAAGAGGGAATGTCGAGAAAGATATCGAGAGGAGTGACAGCGAGGAATAGGGTGAAGGGTGCTTTGAATGTAATAATTTCTAATAGAAATATGTCTACCGAGGCAAAATTAGCGGTACAAAATGGAGTTCTGGTACCGACACTAATGTATGAAAGTGAAGCCTGGAGCTGGAAGAAGAAGAATGAAAGTAGACTGAATGCAGTGGAATTCAGATCCCTTAGACGTATGTGTTCCAAATCTATTTATGATAGAGTAAAGAATGGAGATATTAGGAATGAATTTAAAGCTGATCTTAGCAAAATTCATAGAACTAAAACAGGGTCGCTCAGATGGTTTGGGCACGTTGAGCGAATGAACGAGGAAAGAATGGTAAGAAAGATATATAGTGCAAGTGTTGACGGCGTCAGAAAGGGAGGGCGACCGTGGAAGATGTGGCATGACCAGATTAACCGGATACCGGTACTTAAAAGCCTCAACAACTGTCGAGCTTGCATGTGAAAATGTATGAATGTGGATGAGGCGAGAGTTGTACGTAAGGACAGAAGAGTAGGGCGCTCTATCCTCTCTGCCTACCCCCACGGGAAACGGCGTGATGGTAAGTAAGTACATATTTACTAACATTATTTTATTAAAAAATAAAGAATGCGTGTACGGGAATACAGTGATATAGGTCTTTCCATTTAAGAAAGACAATTGAATTAGTACGTGTGAGCCGTGCTTATCACACACATTGTTTCGTTGTGTTGGTGTTTACGGGTATAAACACCAACACAATAAAAAAATGTGCCTCGTACGCACGGCTTACGCATACCAATTTGATTGTCTTTCTTAAATGAAAAGATGTCTACCTCTTTATACATTGTCTGTAATCCGTTCCATATCCTTGGATTTACACCAAACAAATTTTCCCCATTAGAAATAAAGGAAAAATGATTAATCCTTTTTTATGAAAAAAAATCCTATTGTTAATTAGCATAATATTACATATACATATTCAAAATTTAACAAACTCTAATTTTATCTTTTCCTTACTTGGACCTGTTTGAGGACCGCTAGGTTCGACCTTTACTAATAGTTTATCCAAAGAGAGCTTTGTTTCAGCCTTCTCCGAATGTTTCTGAGTGAGAAAGAGGATGTAAGCATAAGCATAAGCAAACACCATTTGACGCACACGTGTCGTATTTCAAACAAAGGTTTTAAACTAAACAAAATTGTTTGCATCCGAATAGGACGTATATCGTGTTGGACAGTCCAAAGCGGACGTGTATTGAGGTACCACTGCTTGAATTGTTTTGAAATAGGCTGAATTTCTAAATAAAAAGAAGTTGTATATTAAAGTAAACACATTCTTATTGTGAAGTTGCAATTTCAGAAAGCTCTGTGAATTATTAAACAATTTTTATTAATCAATTAGAAAAGACATACAGAAAAAATCAAATTAACGAAAAAATATAGTGTCCCGGCGGCGTTTAAATATTTTTCCGTTAATTTGATTTTTTCTGTATGTCTTTTCTAATTGATTAATAAAAAGTTGATTCAGCAAATATTTTTATCACTGAACGCAGATTAACCGGTCAGGTTCCAGAGCGCAGATCTGCGCTCCCTAGACACGTATGCGAATTCGGCCTATTTTACCTGGGTTTTTAAAGTTTATCATTGGTTATTGGTTATCTCAAGTTTTTGAATGAATGAACGAGTTCTATTTGCCAAGTAACCACATTTGCCGCATAAACCGAAAAAAAATCATTCCAAATGTCGTCTTTGAACCGCACATTACTTGGGTTATTTATCAGTTAAAAAAGTGTTATTTTTAAACAAAAAACTGTTAAAATTAAGTATTTTTATGTTCTTTGATATATTTAGAATGAAAATATTGAAACACAATATCTTTAGTGTTATTGCTTCCATGGTTTTATTCGACAAGCATGTGCGTACATTTCTGAGAGTAAATTTCGTTACTTATTTTCATAATTAATGAGTGAGTAATTATTGTACAAGTAATTATTGAAGTCTGTATATTGAGAAACCAGAAACTGCAACTTCTTAGCGATTATTGTTCATTTATACATGAATATAACCATCACAAAAGTGTACAAAAAACAGCAATCGTGCGCAAAATTGCGCGGCAACCGACCGGTTAAAATAAGGAGAGGATAAGTGCTAAAAATAATGTGCTCACAATGGAAAGGTTAATAATAAAATAAGCCGAACAGGTTTGCACATGGATAAATAATAACAGATGAATAAAAATGTAATTATATTTATTATTATTTCTATTCCCAACTGCATAAATCAATCTAAATCTACCAAAATGAAATAGTACTATAAAATAAAAATGTAGATACAAAAATATGTACTGGATCATTAAACATTAATCTGTAATGTATGTCATCATGTAGGAACTAAAGCCTATAGATTATTAGTAATAATATAAGTATTTAGTATAAAAACAAATACTATCATTTGTGTAGTATTATATCATTTTCTAAAACTCTAATTACATTTTGCGAGTTGGTACCCGATAGCGATTGTTCTTAGATAAATAATATGCAATACAAAATTCAAACACATAAACACTGGTTAGATATTTTTAAATGATGGATAGTGTAGTATGTTTATAAATATTTCTTTTACAAAAATTAAGAATACTAAAACCGCATTATAAAAAATATTCTGTTTTCTTACTATTTTTAATATTTTCACACATTTTATACAATCATGAAAATATGAAAAAAAAAACAACGAATTATGGTCTATTAACCGGTCGTATGCCGGAGTGTAGGTCTATGCGACTATTTTTGTACCCTCTGTATGCCGGAACTGAGATACGCGCTCTCTAGACACTAGCGAATTTTACCTCTGTTTATGCGTTTTTAAAGCTTAATATTGGTTATATCTCAAGTATTTGAATGAATTAACAAGTTCTATTCATCAAGTAACCTCATTGGCTGCTTAAACCAGATAAAAAATCATTACAAATGTCGTCTTCGAACCGCACAATAATTGTGTTATTTATCTGTTAAAAAAGTGTTTTTTCTTTTAATAAAAAAGTTTTAAAATTAAATATTTTTTTATTCTTTGATATATTTAGAACGAAAATATTGAAATTCAATATCTTTAGTGTTATTGCTTTCATGGTTTTCCTTCCTTCGATAAACATGTGCGTACTCTTCTGACAGTAAATTTCGTTACTTATTTTCACATACAAGTAATTATTGAAGTATAAGTAATTATTGACCAAGTCTGCATATTGAGAAACCAGAAACATGAATATACCCATCACAAAAAACAGCAATCGTGTGCGAAACTGCGCGGCAAACAGGGTACATTCCGCGTTACGTACGGGCAGCATAAGACCGGTTAATAAATTGTTATTGTCGATATAAAGGGTACATGTAGTTTTTTGACTTTTAAGAAGCATCAACTGAAAACCTACCTTTACCCACTTATTGCTGATTTTATATATTGAACTGCGTCAAACCACAAATATTTCGAGGGATGCACTACTGTTTCATAGACATGTATATATGTAATACCGTTGCATAGACAAATATTTGATTAACACTTAGCACATTTCATTGATTATTTTGATAAGAATGATTAAAGAAAATCCTTAGTAAATACAGTTGATACTGACTATTATTGATGCATTGCAGATTACTACGTAATCAAAATACTCCACCACACGTCTCTCACTGTTTTATCCTGAAGCAACTAATAAAATATTTTTAGTATAAAAACTGATCTCAGTATTTAGTTATCACGTTGTTTGTCGGGCTATTTTTGATTTGTCATCCAGCACAACACCAACAAATTAGTCTAAAAGTCACATAGATACTTCAACACTTAACACGTACACTTTTGGGTTTGCTCGCGACGAAGCAGCCGTACATACACAACAACCATTCTGTTTTCAAACACTTCCTGTCGATTCACGTGATCCTCTGTATGCAGCAAATGCGGCTGAAGTCGCTCGCGTCTGTTATTCACAACTTTCTTAGGTCCAGGACGAAGACACTCCCATCGGACGCGCTGGCGCCGACCTTGGACCCGCGCGAGTTCCAACAGACCTCGAATATGCCGCCCGTTCCCTTGTAGCTGTGCACGAGCTGTCCGGATTGCGTGGACCAGATGTGCACGCACTTGTCGAAGGAGCCGCTCGCTAGGAATTTGCCGTCTGGCGAGAACGCCACGCTGTAGACGGGCTCCGTGTGCTTGGTCAGGGTGTGGATGCAGGCGCCGCGCTCCACGTCCCACAGTCGGACGGTCGAGTCGAAGCTGGCGCTGGCGAGGATGAGATTCATGTTGGGGTTCTGGGTGCCCGGTCCCGTGGGGGACCACTTGATGGTGTATATCTCCTTGGAGTGCGCCTGCAGGTCGTGTACGCACGTGTCCTGTTTCATGGACCAGATCTTGAGGGTCATGTCGTCTGAGCACGATGCCAGCAGTTGGCCTTGTGGATCCCACTTGATGGCGTTTACTTCATTCTGAAAAATAAAGTTTTTACTTATATTGACCAATATTCAGAAATCTTAAAATCATTTCAATTTTTTCAGATGACTAGAAAAAGTAAAAATAATTAAAAGAAAAACATATGTTAATGTTAATGAAACTGAAATTAAAAAAGTTTTTTAAAAATTTTAAACACAAAGGCTTGGGACTTAATACAGGACTCTTTCTATGAAGCAAGCTAAAATAATATCCAACTTTAACATTTTTCCCCGTCAAAGATATTGAAATTCGTTCTATGGCAGAATATAGCAAGTACATTTTCCGGATTGCATTTAAATTCAGCATACAAAATGAAAAGAATCACACAATTAACTCACAGTGTGTCCTTGGAAGCTCTTGATGGGCTTATCCACGTTGAGCTTGCAGACATGGATGCACTGGTCCGTGGAGCAGCTGGCGAAGGACGTGTTGGTCTGCCAGTCTACGTCCAGGGCGGGCGCCGAATGGAAAGAGAACTGCTGAGTGCACTGGCCCGACGCTGCGTCCCAAATTATGGTTGTCTTGTCCACCTTGTATTAGCGCAAACATAAGGTCAATTGTAGAATAAACGAATTAGAAACCAAGTGTAACTAAGTGTATGATGATTCTTCGATAACAGACTTCGGCGCAGCTGAACGTCTCAAGCAGAGCCGAGCATAGAGAAACACTGGTGCGCGGGCTGCTTTTGCCCCTTCTTTCAAAGGGTAACCCATTAAGGGTAATCATATCACTCTATCAGCACGATTCACACAGCACGATAGGCAACGGTAGCAATGTTGCTACCGCTGAGCCTGCGTTAACTGTCGAAAATACAGTACATTTCATGATCCGCCCAGCAAAATCCGCCATGGTTTAAAATTACCATTAACTGCCGGCAGGGAAAATATGTTCAAATATTTTGATAAAAGTCATTATTATAAATAAGGCCATTATGATCCAGTTCTTACAGCATAGTTGTATGAACTAGATCATGACATGGACAGTGGGTTGAATCAGGGTGCACTATGATATTTTGATTTGCGGTTCCCTGCCCTGCCCTAATAGATTGATAAAATGTTGTATGCATGTATGTTATTAACTATGAGAAAGACTGCTCCTCTTGAAATTATAGTATAGTAATTATATTATAGTATAGGAGTAGCTTGTTGATCTTGTGGTTAGGACACTCGCCTCGTGATCCAAAGGTCGCAGGTTCGAACCTCACTCCAGACCAGCAAGTTAGTCCTATTTTCATAGCAAAAATATTTAGAGTAGCTAGAATATTTTGAGTATGTCCAAATTTTTCAGAACAGAACTGGATTGTTTGGCACAGGGATATCAATTAATTAATATTAATTAATAGACATGGTATTCTATCATGGGTGGAAATGGCGAACGTTAAATATGTGTAAAGTGATCACCAAAGCCAACAGTACGATAGGTCGTAAGTCCTATGGCCACCCATAAAAAGACTTCTATACCTACTTTCCCTTGAAAAAATACAGTTTCGTCTCTGAGACATCTATAATATACATTAATTGCATTTAGCTTAGTTTGAAAATAGCAAGAATATTGATGGGACACGTATTCCGTGTTCGCATCTCCATTTTTATTAAAAAAAATACACAACTCATATATTGTATATGTAGTACAAAGTTTAAATAACAAAATATATTTTAACTAAAATGTTGCACCACAAAGTGCCTGCCAGATCATTAATCGTTTAATACTAACCCCAGCGCTAAGTATAAAGTTGCTCCTCTTGTTCCACTTGAGCGAGAAGATCGGGCCTTTGTGTTGGCCGAGCGTCGATGCCAGCCTGCCGTCGGTCGTCCAGATGCGGGCATATCCGTCGTAAGATCCAGTCGCCAGGAGTTGACCGTCACACTGAAATAATAAGGCGAGTTTATTACAAGGACAATTAGAAGAGGAAACACATTCTAATACAGCTGGATTTTTTATAATGCACGCTTTTTTTCTATAAAACTATACTGTCTTAAACAGAGTATTGAAAAATGTGCAACTGGTTAACTAATTATTTTGTTGTAACATTTTATAAATGTAATTCTGGATTAAAAGTAAAGACTAACAGAACTGTGTCTTTTAGTTAAAAGTAAAAACTACTAGAATTGTGTCTTTTAGTTAAAAGTAAAAACCAAGCCAAGAAAATTAAAAATGACAGTGGGCTGATCACTCAGAGAACGGAGAATGAGAACGCTGTCATCCAACGGTGCGTAAAGGGGGTTAGTCTTGAAATCATTAAAATTTGCTAAATACATGGCAGTGAATGACAATGGACGTGAGAAAAGTAGGAAGGTCTTCTCCCCTCTGGAATTTTTATTTATTGACCCCCCCTTTTTTTTATTTATTTAATAGAGTCCTAAAATGGATAACATTTTTACATAATTCAATATAGGAATATAATAATAATATAATTTAGATACAAAGTCATTTTTTTATAGTTGGCCGAATTTTAGCATTTTTGTCACATCTGTTTTGAATTTGTCAGTGGTCAATTGTTTGGTCTATTGTGGCAGGTCGTTGTATAGTTTTATTCCGTTGCAAATTAGTCGGGATTATCCTGTTTTTGTTTTGGCCTGTGTTATGTGATAGTTTTGAGCCATTCTAGTGTTGGTTGGTGTTTTTCGTGTATTTTGAGTAATTTTATGTCTTCGTCTTGTATTTCGCCAATTGCTAGTCTGTGAATGATTTTAAGTGTTTCGATTTTTGTGATGCTTTCGATGTTTAATTGTGGTGTTATACGGTATACAGTTTCAGTTGGTGTCCGGTATTTCAGATCATAGACCATTTTTTGTATTTTGTTTTGCTGTCGTTGGAGTCTGTTTAGGTTAGTTTTGTTTCCGGTTACCCAGAAGGGTATCAAATATCCTATTCTGCTCTTGACGTATGCCTGGTACATCAGAATTTTTACTTCAGGTCTTTCAGGTCAAAATTCAGGTCTTTATAAAAAATAAAGTAAAGTAATGCATGTCAAGCACAATGACTGATAATAGATTGGAATGACTGATAATGATGGCAAATTCTACATTATTTATATTAGAAGCAGTGTGATGACTCATTACACAATACTCACCAGCCTTGACATGGTCTTGACAAATAAAATTGACGTACAAGGACAAAAACAGTAGAAAATGAACACTAGAGAATTCAGAAAGACCGTAAACCATTGAGTATATGGCACTCACGTTCCAGTCTAGTGATGTGACGTCCTTATTGCTCGGTACCTCAGCGCCTCCCCTCTGTATGCAGTGCCGCAACACCAGTTGGTTCGGTGACGCCGAAGGGTTATCTGACATGTCCCATATTCTGAAATGAAACAGTCGTACTTCGCATTAACGACATTCTTAACACTGAGCTGTTGGGAGAGTTGTAAACCCAGCCTGTAGTGCGGTAATAGATGAATACAGTTATTATTTTCTTCCACCAACCTTGCCGTGCTGTCGCCAGAGCCACTGGCCAGCAAATCGGTGGAAGGATTCCAGGCGCAGATGAACACTTCAGACTCGTGACCTCGCAACACGGTGGCTTTGCTGGCTGGGATCTCGATAGATGTATCAACCTGAAGAAAGAACAATCATCGTATATAATTATTTTATCATATTTTAAAAATACAGATAGTATTCTCTATTCATATTTAATGTGTCGGAGTATCAAAAAATAGATTTGTTATTTTTCCAAAAGATGTCTAATATATTTTTTCAATCCTCAAAGTTTCGTGTGCAATTAACATATATTTTTGTGATATTTATTTCCTTTATAACAAAACTACAGATAAACTTAATCTGTGGTCGCAATAGTTATCTGCCATATATAATTATCTTTATAAACTAAATGTGTATGTATTTGAGTAGGAAGATTGTATGTGATTTTATTCAACAGTTAATTTGAATTCGGTTGAAATAAATTAAAAATATGCTTGCTATACAAAAAGCATAGCAAGCATATTTTTGTACTTTCCACCAATCAAACAACCCATTTTTTTTAAACAATCTCTGCTTTAAACGAACTATTACTATAAATCAAGTTGATACAACCGGCCCTAAGCAAAAGCGTGTGATGTGATCATTTTAATATAAATATCATTAAATATTTTTATAAATAACTAGCTGTGTCCGTAGCTTCGCCCGCTTGGAATTCGGTTTGAGACTATAAGAGTATCAGTGAAAAATCAATATTATCTAAACTACTCGTCCAAACAATGTTGTGTAAAAGGCAATTTTTATCTACATAAAATTTTCCTGACGATGAGCAAATTTATTTTGATAAGAATTTAACATTACCTACTTAAATTACCCCTGACAGATTAAAATTAATTTTAAATATATGTTTTATTCATATTTAACAATTTGTGAATTAATCTTCACATATAGATATATGTCATCGCAGACTTTTTTATAGACCTTTTTGAGTTCTACAACTTCTCTATAGAAAGCATTAATTTATCTCTTACTGTTAAGGCAGCGTTCGTAAGAAACGCATTCGCTCGACCGTTTTTTTGTCGACTTTGGTTGTAAAAAAGATTACCATGAAAAGCCATTTTATTTTAACTGGATAATATACCTATAACCATTATAAAAGCTAATTCTAAATATTGGTGAAAGAATTTTTGAAATCGTATGAGTAGTTTTGGAGATTACCTCATACATCCAAACTTACAAACTCACAAACATTACCACTTTATATATTAGCATAGATTGAAGAAATGTGGAGGCGTTCACTGAAGTTTATTTTACTTTTTTCCACTACTTTTGTTTGATATGAGACGAGACGTATCGGAAACATCCGTTTCCTTCTTCTATCCGTCTACGCTCACTTGAATAAAAAAAATGGACATTTCCGAAACATTCAAATAAAAAGAAATGAAAAAACAAACAAACCGTTCACATTCGTGATTATTCCTATTTTCACTCACATATCATTGAAAACTACAAATTGAGAGTAGAATTTATCCTAAATTAAAACGTTACCTCCATGCCTTCCGGTGCTGGTGTAGCAGACTGCGCCACGCCAGCCGACACTGTATTCCCACTTCCAGCTTCCTCGCCATTCTGATCTGAGCTGGGGCCGCCCGGGTTGGGGGCCGCCTGCGAGCCGGATCCAGGCGTGGCCGAGCCGGGAGTGGCTGCACCGGGCGTCGACCCCGATGGCGTCCCGCCCGGGTTCTCCACCTTGACAGCCTGCTTTTGCTGGTTCTGCTGGTTTTGGCGCGAGGCGACCACCTCGGGCATCACGGCGTCGATGAGACTGAGACTCTCGACCAAGCGGTTTTCCGTGCCTGCATAAAACGATAATACATCGAAATGTACGCAATGCAAGTTGCCTTCTGTTGTCTTGTCAGTTATTGGCAGTGGTCCATTACTTCCATTAGGAAATTTAGAAATCCATAAATCAAATGTATTATTACACCTGAATCATGTAGACGTTCCATATATAAATAAAAGAGGATTTTCCAACACTCTAGACATTTTGAACAAAAACTGGAAATCGATAGAACACACGAGGATGTACTAGAAGATTCTAGAAAATAACATTTTGTATAAATATGCAGCGTGGTGCGCACAATTCCTTAGTGTTTGACAGCTGCAACAAATCTGCAGATAAGGCAAACCCGTGCGAATTGACCATACACAATAATCAAGCAGCAAAACAAAGAGTACTATGAGCAAATTATGAAACAGTGTTTAGAGTGAATAACGGAAACAGAAAGTGCTTCCATAATTTTTTATTTGTTCCGTTCTCTCGTAAAAATAGTTGAAGCAAAATGACTCCGTACCATCATCCCCGATGCTGATCTCGGCCTCCGTGTACTGCAGCCCCTTCTGGAGGATGTTGAGCAGCGCGGCCGGGGGCACCAGGGCCCCATTTATGTTGCTCTGGGAGATGTGAGACTCGATGCCAAACGTGTACGCCGAGTGCTGGAAACCTGAGAGATGACAAATTATTAGGCAACCAAACTGACAAGCTAGGATAATAGGTAGGAAAACCAAGGTTCATTTCTGTCCCGGGAAGATTTTATTTAGAATATTTTGAATTTGTTCAAATGTTTCAAAGAACACTACTGGATTTTTATCCAAGGGTACATTATTAATTAAGATATATGACAGATGTTTCATGGAGACGAAATTATGTTATATTATGAATGAAAAGGATTTGGGCGCCGGTGGCACTAAATGATAATTACAACACATATGTATGTGTTGTACATATACATACAATTATATACACGTACATTCATATACATATATACAACTTCCAAAAATTGGACAGATGTGGTATTCTATCAAGGTATGTAAAGTGATCACTTAAGGCGGTACATTCACTGCGAATGCATATTTCGGCGTTTTTAAAAATGTGGGTTTTTATTATTCATTTATATCAGAATTTATATGATAGATTGCAATTTTTTTAGGGCGATAACTTAGATAGAACCTTTGTTCTTATATAAAAGTAATAAACTGAACATTGTTTATAATAAATAAGAAAAATATAAGCATTAATCCACAGGCCACGGCAAAAAAAACGTTTTTAATGTTTTCGTTGAAAATTTGTATGTAAGCATACTATGTTTTTTTTATACGTATAAAGTTTGCTTAATTATCTAGAATCCGTACGTAGGATATTACGAAATATTCAATATTAATAAAAGTAATAATATTTTAAATATGCTAGAAATTTTTACGATTTTGATGCTTTTCAAATATTGTTTATTCATATAAAAAGATGATTTTAAACAATATATTGTATCTATATTCGCACTTTGAGTCTTCATTCACTATTAAAAAGCTATATTTTTTATTAAAAATACGTTAATTATTATTTTAAAATAAAAATTCTAAAGTGTGAAATGTGTCAAGAAATAGCGCAGTTTCGAATCAGATGCCGCGTGCCGTGCGGGAGAGGCGGACGTTTCTCTGTAGTCCATACACTTTTTCATAAAAAAATCACTTCAAAACGTGTTTTTATGCCAAATTTGACATTAGTTCAAAATAATACCATGTTATATATTCGAAAGCAATCTATTCGTCGCAGATAATGAGGTTTTTTTAGTAGTTTGATATTATTTTGCTTTTCTACTGATAAAATCAGATTGAACTTGCGTCAGATTGTCTGTCATATGCGTGCTTTGGTGACCTTGCAGACGGCGGTATATTCGCGAAGATGTCATTGTAATTTATAATGTCAAGTAAGATATTAATTTACGACATAATTTTTAAAATATAGATAAATGGTTGTTAATTTTCTTTTTAATTCAATACATATTGTTGGAGTAGTTTTTTGTTTATTTTAGATAAAATATATTTGAATTAAGTTTAATTCACAGGTGTTTTGACATTTCAGTCGGAAGTCAAAATAATATCTAAATCTGCTTATGCAACATAAGTTTTAAATTAAAAAACAGTGATATAAGAAAAATTGTTGTTTACTATTTTTTTATAATACATAAATTATTGGAGAAATATAAATACGCTTTTGTAAATTCTAGACTTAAAACATTTAAAATTCTAATAATAGTGCGCGAGCATGACTTGCGTTCCCACATATTTTATACGTCGGAACTCCGTATGGTTGTCTCATTTCCTCGCAACCTTTCTGTCTTGCATGACATGTAAATAATACGCTTGTGCAAGGTTTATCTGATACGACGTTTGTTCATGTCTCGATCTCGTATTGAAATAGCATGATCTATCAATGCATATCGCCGCTTTTGACAGCTTGAAAATTGTATGTCCCGCTTTAAGCCAGCCATACGATAGGTCGTAAGCCCTATGAACACCCAAAGACTTCCGTACTTACTTTCCCATAAAAAAAATATAATTTCGTCTCTATGAAACATCTTTAATATACCTTGATTAAAGATTTATTTAAATTATTTAACCTAGTTCATAGTTCTTTCAAACCAGAAAAACTTGTTCTATGCTGGGTGCTATGGCACATATGTTTGAATCACGCAACGCATTTAACCTTCAGCACTTAAATTTCTCCCAATTATATCTTGCAAGTCTTTTTTACTCCCTTTCGTTTAACTCGTAGCGTCTGCTTGTCTGCCGAAAAAACTTTGGATCAATTTTTAACCCTTTTCCCGTGATCCAATAGAGCTGAAACTTTGCAGGCAGACTCGTGGCGACGATTAAAATGATCTAACAAATTTTTGTTAAATTTTTTTTTATTATAGTATAATTTTGGATTTTCCAAATTTTTTTTCAAATTGGAAACCATACAAATGAGAAAGGAGCCCGACGCGTGGAGAAGGCGCGAAACCTATTTCAACTAGTCTGACTCGAGCCATGGGTGGAAACAATACAAATGAGAAAGGGAGTATAATAAAAACTTGGTTTTTATGGGTTAGCTTTTTTGTCTTTATATTTAGTCTAAAATGAATATACATAAATATTTATATTTTGAGTGAAAATATATTTTTTTTAATTATGTGCGGTACATGACTAAAAAAACATGTTCAACTTTGTTGGCAGTCGCTTGACAACCGAGGAATAGTACTAAAATCGATGTTGGGAGACTGCCGACAAACATGTGTTAAGGATTATAAAAAAAATGTAACGGTTGAAACAAAAATATTTTAAATATTCTACTAGGAATTATTTTGTATTTAAATACTGGTTTGCCATCTTCTGATGCATTCTAGCAAAATAGTTGTTAGAAATAATTTGCTCATTGCGGAATTCTTCACAGTGAGAATATGACATTCTTAAGACTTTCGTCTCCTGTACTTGTATCTTCCCTTTGTTAGTTCTCTCGACTTATTTGTACTATTCAGTACCCCACCATTGTACCAAGCGTTAATAATAGATGTATATAGCATATGTAGATACCATGGACGTGCAGTGAGAATGAGAAGTATGACTTTTTCCTAAGCATATATTTTGAAAAGAAACCGAAATAAGAGATTCATCTCGTAATATTCCTATCACAATAGTTAATATATTATTCAGATTTTGATATATATTAATATTCTGCCAGATAAATATTTAATTTCGACTTTTTTTCCAAACATGTATAAATAAGTCATGCTAAATGCTTCTTGTTCTTACTGCACGCCCCTGGTAGATACAGCACGCATAAATATATTTATCATTGCTAATTCAATGAAAAATTATTTTCAAAGTTAAATAAATATAAATCCATTTTCCCTTCGAAAAAACCCCCAAAAACAATAATATTTTGGGTTAACTAAGTTATCCCGCAAATGACAGACGGTTTTTTAAGTTTTTTTTTGGAACATTAGATGGAAGGTTAAGTTGCATTCAGTTAGTGACCAAACGAAAACTTTATGAATAGAAATTTTGAAAATGAATTGTCATTCGGAACGGATGTGTAGTTTTTGATTGTAAGCTACTTCTAAGTAAAAAATGATGTGTACTAAATAAATTCAAAGACAGTTTCCTGTCAACTTTGCGAGAAAAATGCAGCAACAAAGGCCGACTCACCGGACTCCTGTAAATATCGGTAAACGAGAAAGTTTACTTCATCACTCGAGAAACTCATCTTGAGTGCACTTTAATTTATTTGTATTAGTTATGATATATAGTTTCAGCCCCAATTAACAATAATAAAAACAACAACGCGGCGACCTGTCAACGGCGCACCCATAGATAAGGTCATAGAAAAGAGCACAGAATAAAGAAGATAGAAAAGAGAAGAGAATATAAGATAAGGTGGCGGGCGGCGCGCCGTGGGCGCGCCTCAGACAAATCCACAGATAAAACGGAATTTGTGTACAAAAAAACTGTTATTGAAAATAAATTAAATGCTGTTAAGTACTTGCCTACATTAAAAAAATTCTTGAGGCAAAATTGCAAATTAATGTTTCGTCATGTCTGGTGAGTTTCTGTTTAAAATATTTAATTAAATATTTAATTGCGCCATTTTTTGTAAAATGTTGCAGTAAATAGTAAATACATATATGTAGTTTGAAATTTACAAACATTCATATTGAAACACTCATACTCTACTTTTGCATCTATGTACAGATAATAATGCTTTCTCAGTTTAATTCAATTTATGATAACTAATAAATTATTAAAATATATTTCGAATTAATCTTTTTTGAAAAAACTGAATATGATTTTGCAATTAAAGGTTAAATAATAAGCTTAAAGGGAATATGATTTTGCACACCTATTTATAATATATTTTGATAGAATTTACATATTGCAATTACTGTGTAGAGTCAAACCGTTATTTTTACAAGTTACACATCGTAACTGATATTTAAAATTGGAATCTGATTGTATCGATGATTGTAAATTGAAATATAACTATTGTCTAGTCCAATGGTTGCCCTGTGTGATTTGTTTCCTCGGCAAATTTGATAATCCAGTGATCATCCATAATAAAAAAGTGATAATTCAATCAGATTATTGATAATCCAGCAAAAAAATACTCACACAGTTACAGTCCTATTTTTAATAATTACCTTAATTTGAAAATAAGTAGTAATATTAATCTACACCTTAAAGTAAGTGCTTTTATTTTCTTTTGAAATATGTATTGTATTATTTAGGCAGGACCTGCATGCGTCATATAAATAATTTTAAACATACATTTTTTGTTAACGCATAAATTCATGAAATCATATTCTTTCAATCACTTTTTTGAGAATCAAAATACATATTGTACTCATCTCACAGATTTGTTAGTAAAGGTTAGCAGCAGTTACATCATTCTACAATACTTTGCATATAATATACAATGGACAATGAATCGCAGCTCACTTCACTCTCAACTTTGTATTATGCCCTATCGAGATTTGAGACAAGTCTAAAGTCATTTAGACATTATTCTATCAAATATCTTATGGTTATTTGTTGGCTATAGTGGCTTTTTATTTTTAAAAATAAATTGTGATACAAATAGCATTTAAGTACAGCTATTTGCAAAATTGCATAACTATTTTATGTCAAGGATGTAAACATTCTTTTGTCTTCATCTTGTATATCTATATCTGTATAGAATCCTCCAAATAAAATTCTTTTCTTTTTTCCCACCTTGCTATTTTCTTGATCATAGAATTTTCTCCGTTTTACTTTCTGGTATATTGAAGGATTTGGTTTGCTACTATTAAGGATTTTAAAGTATACATTCAAGTTGTCAATCCGATTTCACTGTTATGCGTATTGAATTATCATCATTGTGGTATCAATATCTAAGTCTATCTATCATCGAAATGTATTCAAGCTCCATCATCTATGATAAACTGCCATCTTGAATAGATTTAAGGTGAATTTTTTTTGAGCTGAAAATGAGTAACAGGATTAAGAATTAAAAGCTTCGTTGTAGTTTTCCTTAAAAAATATTTATTAATTACAAGATGATTGACATACAATTTGAAAAAACTATAAGTCTCATCAATTAAAACTGATTTTGGTTTTCTCGACATTAATTTATTTAATAGTATAGTAAGTAAAAATTGAAAAATAAGTGAAAGAACATATTTTATTTATTTTAATATTATAATAGCACTAAACATCAAGTTATCTATGAAATAAATATATAATATAATAAAATACAATACTTGTACCAAAATTTACTATTAAAATGAAAGTATGTAAAAATTTATCAAAATAAAACATATAAAAATATTATGGTATCTGTTATAACATTGTATAAAAAATCAAACATGTTGGAGCACCATATTGCAATGCAAAATTTAAAATTAAACATACTGTATTTATTAGAGATGGTAGGTACCAACCTACCAATGTCATTTTCTGTTATTATCATAGACGTACTATATGTCTATGGTTATTATAGTATTTTAAGAAAATATATAAATAAGCGCCCTGAAGTCCTTAATAAATTACACATTATCTATGATTATGTGGAATATTATTGATATCTAGGTACTAAAAAGAATAATAAGACACAGGAAAATTACATTTGAAATATTTTGAAGAAAAAACACAGCCGCGTCTAATTTGGTTAAAAATGCAATAACTATAATTAAAATATATTGGAAATTATAGATATTAGACTAAAATTACAATTCAGGTTTTAGGGTGACAACACAAGCCCTGCTGAGATTATTTTAAGTGAAACTTCTTGGGCACGGCAGTACAATTCAATTATTGAAAACAGGATCATAGTGAAAAAGAAATCAAACTCCCCCAATGGTGATTAGTTCGGCATCTGACGCTCTTATGTAAGAGTGATGTTTGTTCTGATTTTCTGACACTGCTGAGCTCATCCCATCTCAATTTGGGTCAGTGGAGGAAGTTTGGAGTTAACAATTTATAATGATCTAGCAGGATCAACCTCGAAAGCAGGGACTATGACTGAACATTCAGAACTTGTGAACATTCAGAAAGTCTGTAATGGTACCATGCGTAAAGAGTCACTTTAGCATTGCATATACTTTGTACACAGCTATTCATGGTGTACAATAGGTTAGGTTAGTTAAGAGGCCAAAAGGACTAATGTCTGAAAACTTTACTGAACTGCAAATAAATACGGAACTAGTCATATATGCAATGTTCTTGTAACGGTTAAGGACCTCTCTATAGGCGTTACAATATTTAGGCATAATGACATACTGTAAATCAATATCGTGTCGAAAGCAGTATGTGTCCTGCTTTCGACACGGTATTGCAAGACAATACATAACCAAAACATCAACCCATACCACTACCCTCCATGTGATCCGAAACGTCGGCCAGAAAGGTCATGGAAACATGGCATAATACCCCGGAAAACACAAACCAGAAAATTCTGAATGGCTATGAAAACCTAAGTACATTTGTATATAAAGTTTATTCGTATACATTAGATGACTGTGTATGTTTGATACCAAATCGTTATAGTCAACCATTTATAGACCACATTTCAGTTATCATTAGCTTCATTTTTGAATTGTGAGCAAGTAGTAAGTTCAGAAAAGAATACAATTTTAGTTAGCATTCCACATTAATTATGTATTCGTAATAATTTTTCCCATGAACTATATTATGTGCATAATTATTTTGTGTTTCATATTACATGAATTATATATATATCAATCAATTAATTATAAAATGAACTGAAGTTTCAATGCAGGATTGTATTCATAATTGCTACACTCTTTCATTGAAAATAACATTTTAATTTTTTCCATTTCATCCCAGAAGTATCACTTCTAATGTTCATGACGGCCACGAAGCCAATTTTTTAAATTTGCTTATGTATTTTTAAGTATCTTCTATTTTTTATCATTGTACCATCAATCTAATGGAATAGGTACATAGCACCACATATCTGTTATAGTAAAATTTTCTTACATGGAAAATAAATGTTGAATGAAAGTTCGTCTTTTAAGATACTGGTCGGCGGAAAAGGTGATTGAAGCATGTGTAGAACTTTAACATACACGTTTGCTTAAATGTTTAAATTATCTAGTGGTGCGTGTACATGGATCTGATTTAGATCTTGTCTCAGAGATTTGGCAGTGGGGGCAAATAACAACACGAGAGCAGAAATTTTTGAGACCAACTTGCCAGCCACAATTTTAAATATCATTTAAAAAAAATTGTTTGTTATTATCTATAAAAGTGAAAAATATGATTAAACATGTTTATTTCTTTTGACATTAATAAAAAAGCTTCAAGATTACTGTTATAAAAAGTATATTGTAATATTTTTTTTTAATCAGTTCTACAATAAGCTCACACAATATTTTAGAATGAGAACTCACAGAACAGAGAACAAAGTGTCCAAATCGAATCCACCTCAAAGGATGAAATAAAAGTTGGTGCACATTCAGAATCCTTTTTTAAATAAAGAAGTTTATATATATATACCTAGTAAAATAAAAATAAAAATCAACGATATTGGCCCACCAAAACTTATTCTGGTATCTAACCTGGTCAATCTCCTCCTGTTTAGTAAAGGTCGGTATGTATCAGTTGGTCATTCTACTCTGTGCATAAAATACAATAGACAAAAGATGATTACTCGCTTCACACTTGATGATGTTCAAGATGTGTCTCCAAGCCAGACCTCATCCATGTACACACACCACGAAGAAACCTTATTTCTCTATCAATACATTTCACCCCTGCATACCAAACTAATATTTACATATATCTTGATTTAATTTTGCATTCAAAATATTCCGATTTCACATCTCTGTTACAATAGGATAGTTCCATTATCAATAAATATAATTTTAAACATTTATTATACATATTGCACTAAACGTAGAAAAAAACATTTATATTTTATGTAATGATACCTGTATCTCAAGGGAATAGCTGAGTGACCTAGTGAGAAACACCATGATAAGGGAGACCTTTGGCAGAATACCTACTTACCGCATGTAGAAAGATCTCAGTTGAGATGGCTTGGACATGTCTTGCAAATGCAAAATAAACATTGTTCAAGCTTTATCTTTTTGGCACATCTGGAGGGAAGATGGCTGATTGGCCACCCCAGACTCAGTTGAGACAAAGACTTTAAGAAGGTAAAAATTATCATTGATTGCTCGTAAATTAATGAAACAGCGCAAGACTGTAAGAGGGATTGATGGAGGTGCCATGTTTTATTGTATCAACTCTTGAGAAATTGAAATGTTATCTTGTATCTGAAAAATTCCCTATTCTGTGTGTCATTTTGAGTTCAAAATGTAGTCGAGCTATCGTTTTTCAACATATTTTTGAAAATCTAATGAATCATGGTAATTTATTAAAAAAACTTATTGTCTCCTGTATTTATAAATTGAATTTACGATTTTGATATGTACAAGCTGTGTTTTAATTAATTCGATCAGTGTTCAAATATATGTAATTCTATTATTGAAGATATTTTTTATGCAATTTAAAAAATATTTGTGGAACTTACCCTATTTTATAATTCATTGGCAAAAACAAGTCTTACTAAGGTATGGATGTTAGTCAATATTCTCTTATCATATTTAAGTACAAAAACATTAAACTTTTCCAGCACCTAAAGCAGGCTTTACTAGATCATATCACATCCATACATATCCAGAGACAAATATGTATATATCTGCCTTAATATCGAGTCAATACCTGAAGAGTCCATGGAAAGCAGGTGCGATTTTATTGCTAAAGTGTGATTATAATGCAGTTTTATTGTATTTTATATGCCCTACAAAGTTGTCAAACAGATCGTAAGTAAAATGTGTCCAGTCCCGAGTTAAAGTATTTTGAAAAATAGCAAATAGGGAAAAAAAGTGATAAATCCTCAAATTCTTTTATTAGAAAGACAAAAATAGGATTATCTGTGGTATTTTTGAACCGGCAACACATTGGTGAAAACCTATTCTTAAAATGCACATTCCAAACAATATTATTTTTTTCTTTATTTTAAGCTTAAGACGAAAAGAATTAAAAGCTAAAAGTTTTTCAAAGTCTGCAAATTAAAATTAGAATTTACTCTAAAAACACAAAATGTGATTTAGCTTTCCGCTAGACCCTTCATTTTCATTCATAATTTATCATCATTCTTAATCACATCACGTGTATGTTACAGTTTTCAATTGATGTGAATAGTGTCTATAATTGGAAAACAATAAATAAAAATAGGAATTTAAAAAAAGAATCGATTTTGGATTCATTGCGAATGTTCAAATTATAGCTGCCGTAGTAAATAAACATTATATTTCTTATCACAAAAACATCAAAGATGTCTTACTTGGCATGAAATACACTTAACCAACTAAATAAATAACTATTTTATCATATTTTAATCTTATTGGTAAACAAAAGAGATCCAACCATTAAAATTAATGATTTCTTAGCTTATTGTGGACACGATAATCTTAAAAATACATATTCAATTGTTTTTATGTGTTAGAAAAATATTATATGAACATACAATTAAGTTCTCTTGAATTATAGTTTTAATTTTTTGACACAAAGTGTACATTAAATATTTGGCAGTACATATTTAAAAAAAAAACAACAATAGATAGAAGTCAAAAATACTTGCATGTCATATTATATATATAAAATAAGATACAAACATGGTTCATTGTGTGTGAGACAAGCCAAGAGAAGCAGTGTAGGTTGTTCTTCTATCGGCTTTTTCAATATCCTCTTCACATGAAATGCAATAGACAACAATACTGTTGTTCTTTGCAGATTGCGCTGTTTTGATGTTACCGATAGAAATTTTAACAGCGTTTAGATAATGTTTCACAATTTACATTTAAATATGTTTATTTGAAATATTAACATTTTAATAATGTTCAAAAACAGTTGATTTCGCGAAAACTTTACAGTCTTTGCATGTCTCACACAATGTCATATAAGCTTGCACCAAGGACACATCATCTTTTTTTAGAAATCAGAAAATGAAATACTGTACACAATAGGTGTACACAGTCTTCTAGGACTATTGAAGTTAATTGTAGAATAATTGATTTTATATGTTTCACGAATTTCAGGTTAGGTTAAGTGATAAAATAAAGAATTAAAATAGTATTAGCTTCAGACAGCAAGTCATAAAAAAAACCTTCCTATTATGCAATATGCAATACATAATAAGAAAGATATGATTAAGAAAAACTTCTAAACCACACTTATAAAACATGTTTCATAGAATAAGAAAAAGGAATTAAATATATATATTATTCGTGTGGGAAGGGAGATGAGGATTTTTTAGTCCTGGGTATATTAAAGGTTGGCATTGTGACATGGATCTTCTACTAGTATTGTTAATTTCAAATGAAAAATGCATCTTTTTTGATAGTGTTCCATCTTCGTTTGAACTTTATATGTATATATGTTACAGTGAATCTGATTTTCTAGTGAGTCCATCATTCACTGGCATTTTAGAAAAAGTATATTCAAGGTCATTCTTATCATATTCAAAGAGTTTTTCACCAATAGAAATGAATACAATATTTTAACTTGCACTTACTAGTGAATTTATTGGTTTCCGAACTGTCAAAAATTAAATTTGACAAGTGTGAAATCCGTTTCCGTAAAAATCTATGCTTTTAAACGAACTTTTATTTATCCAAATTGAAACAACCGGGCCTTGAATAACAATTTAATAAGTCATTGCGTGAACAAGGTTCTTACTGCATTATTAATTTCTTCTGTGCAAATCAACATTATGTAGGTAACGGATATTATTAAAATAGTCATTTTGAAGTGTTGAAAGTTTCGTCTGCACCAATTCTTCATTATATGATTTTATAACAAGATTCTAATGGCACATGGACCTTGTTTTTCAAAATTTATTTTGCGTTTTGTGTCTCATTCTACACTAGTCTAGTCCAAAGTCATCACAAAGCGACAGTATTTCTAATTTTTATCCTTTGAGCGATAGCATATTCTCTATTCTGTGGCGATAGTTCTGTTTCTCGAACTGTCACACTTCTGGACTGGTCTTTGATATTCAATGATTAGTTTAGGTAGGTAACTAAAACGTATTATATTTTTAAAATTTTAATCGCGAACACTTACGAAATTCTGATCATCTTATAATTCAAAAGACAGTCGATTAAACTCATAAAAAGATTGGGTACTTGTATTTTTAGGTTATAATTTTTGTCATTATCGAATAAATAAACTAAGAATAAATTCAGTTTAGCGTCGTAATGTACATTTTCAAGCATATATTTTCTTTTTAGGGACAAAGTAGAGAGCCACGTTGTTACAAATGAAACACATAGCAGAGTTCATGTTGTGTCTAATTATACTAAGTGATAAGTTATTAAAATTAGTATATAGTCGTAGATCAGTAATAGAGTGTAAGAAAAGTGATGCCGTGCAGTGGAGGGATAAGGATGCCGAGTGGAGCCGTATAGAGGCAGAATTCAACAGCAGTTCTGAGGGCTCTACATTCCGCACCAGGAAAAACCTCCGCCAAAAGTATGCCATCAAGCGGGCCGTGCGAAAGCGATCCACAGACATCCGTAGGGATCAGATGGCAACTGGTGGAGGGCCCAGTACAGTGGCTCCCCTGGATCAAATGGAGGCAATGGTAATGGAGATGATCTCCCTGAGCGCTGAGGGCGAGGAGGCAGCGTTCGACAGTGATGCTGCACCATTATGTAATATATATTTTACTAACTGAAACCTAAGATTATTATTATACATTAATTAATAAAATTTTATCATTATTAATTTCATAATCATTACTATATATTATAATTATTTCAGATTCTTCAACCTACGTGGAGGACTCGAATTTTGTACGGAAGAGGATGAGCATGAGCATGTCAGCCTGCCGTCCGAACCACGGACTGCTCCATGTGAACTGCCATCCGCATCACCGCTAGTAGACCACTACCTACCATCACCACCACCAACCACCACCAACCATCCGGCAACTTCATCGGCACCACTTCTTCCATCAGGGACAGATGGAACTACTAAACCAGGTTCTCTGTCTACACCGCAGCAGTGGGATACCTGGAGTGTCCCGCAGCTACGCACACCCAAGCACCCAGCTTTGAGAAAAGGAGGGCGCATTATAGATACGAGGAAAGAATTAATTATAATTCAAAAGAAAATTCTAGAGGAGGAATGCAGATACAAGATGCAGGAGCGTGTGCGAGAAAAGGAAGAGAGAGATCGAGAATCTGCTGCAAGGGAAATTGAGCGTGTGCAAGAAAAGGAAGAGAGATCGAGAATCTGCCGCAAGGGAAATAGAACGTTCGCCGAAAAGAAAAATATTGGAAGAAAAATTGGAAGCGAACAGAAAATATTATAATGAGAGGTTAAATTCTTTAAAAATAAAGAAAATTGATTAATAAGGAATCATTTTTAATTTTTATATGACCAAGAAAAGAAATAAAAACACATTGATTTTATTTGTTGTTTATTTTTTATTATTCCCATTAAAATAAAATTTATATCTAGATTATATGACCTTATACACTATCAGGCAATGATATAATAAACTGTAGATACGTTACAAGTGTGAAATCTTGGCAATTCAAAAGTAAGGTAATTGCATTAATATATTGTAAGAATGAGTATGTTATTTTAGTCACTGTGACTTCAAATTACCTGATTTTTACTTGATTATGTGATTTGTTGTCTCTTTCAATGCAATATTTGCTCCATATGAAAGCCGGCTAGTATGGGAATAACGTGTCTATATTATAATACGTCAATGCTATCAGGTGTATTAGTGTCAATTCAATTTATTTAATAATATGTACATTACAAACTCAGTGTTCAAGGCATATATATTATGGAAGTATATATATCTGGTCAAAGGTGTGGGAGAATCCCGCTTCGGAAAACCCCCTCAGACACATGGAATATATCAATACCCAAAGCGATTTTGTTCAGCATAGCTGTGGCTCTTCCAACAGGCATAACCATTGGCAGGTTGGTCCTGTATATTGGAATGTGAAACAATCTACGCTAACGATGTCTAATGTAATTATCAGGAACATACAAACCAATGCCCTGCATAATTTCAGGATTATCGATCATACCGCGCAACAATCGACACTAGTGAAGGATGTAACCGATGCAAAAGAATCATCTGGGCAACGATGATCCTAGAAGAAAGAAACCTTATTTTGGAATATTTCACTCCTCTCTTTCTAGATTATATGACCTTATACACTATCAGGTGTATTGGTGTCATATGAGACTCTTGCCTACCACACGCACAAGTATCACCACACTTTTGCATGCGCATGCCGGTTGCACCGTGTACAAAACACCAACTACACGCACGGTATCAGTGTACAAACGTGCGTGTAGTTGGTGTTTTGTACACGGTGCCCCGTTTACAAACCGGCATGCGCATGCAAAAGTGTGGTGATACTTGTGAGTGTGGTAGGCCCATTAATATAATAATAATATATTAATCTAATTGATATTTACATTATTATTATAATTATTCAAGAGAGGAGTGAAATATTCTAAAATAAGGTTTCTTCTAGGATCATCATTGCCCGGATGATTATTTTGCAATTCGTTAACAATTTCAAACGCTTCATCTCTTTCATATGCAAAGTGTTCATCATTCACCATTATAGCCATATTGTGTAGCACTGCGCAAGACACTATGACTGGCTTAACGCGTGCACTGGACAATGTGATGCGCCTTCGTAGCACAGGGAACCTACTTTTTAGTACACCAAAACATCTTTCAATTGCATTTCTACTACGTATTTGTGCCTCATTATAAAGGTTCTCAGCTGGAGTGTTAACTTGGGCTAACGGAGTAAACAGATATGTTTGGCTCTGGTAACCACGGTCACCTAACAATATACAGTTTGTAAACTGTCCAACCTCAAACTTTGCTTTTATGACAGAATTGTTAAATATGGTTTGGTCGTGACTGGAACCTGGCCAGCGGGCAACGATATCCCTGATGATGAGGCGGGCGTCACAGATTGCCTGGACATTCATGGAGTAAACACCTTTTCTATTGCGGTAAACCTCAGCATCCTCTGCACCTGAAATAGAAATAGATACCTACATTAATATATTTTATGTAACTTGCAATCACTTTTTTTCTCTACCTATCTGTTGTAAAAGACCTATAGGGCGTTAAATAATAAATAAATAAATAAAAATATTGCTTTTCCTTGAAGGTATCAATGAATAGGATAATCGTTTATATTTGCATACTAACTTGGAGTCATGGGAACGTGTGTGCAGTCTATAGCTCCAATGACCCTTGGGAAGCGAGCCAAATTATAGAAACCTTGCTTTAATGGACCAAGATCCCGGGGCCAACCAATAAAACTTGGAGCTAGCGAAGCTATGGCTTCACTAACTTCTTTGATAAACCGGCATGCTGAAGATCTACTGACGCCGCTGAAATCACCCGCAGATATGAGATAGGAGCCAGTAGCATAATATCTCAAAGTCAAAAGCACTTTGTTCATCGTTGATACGGCTTTATTGCTGTAAAACAAAATACATAACATTTTATTTTCACAATCTACTCACATGTATAGATCATTACACTATGGAAGCCGTTGACACATTATTATCGATATATTTGCAAGAATTTACGTACCGTGTAGTTCGGGGTGTGATTTTATCTTTGATCAAATTGTGAATGCGTTTGACGGCTAACTTGGTCAACCGAAATCTTGACCGAAAATCAACATCATCCAGATTCTCCATGTAGTTGACTCTGTGTCGGAATCTTCGCTGTCTTCGTAATATTCCCACTGCCTCTGCAATCTCTTCATCTACATCTTGGATCAGCTCCATATTTAGTTTTAATCTTTTGAAGAACGTGAGACGAACTGCGATCTCAACTGTCTGTCAAAATTCAAATGAAATGCAAGTCGCCTAGGTTAAGTTGTCGTGTCGGAATAATGTTTCTTGGTGCTCGCGATAATAAATTTTAATTGTAGTATTTTGATTAGATACCAATCCAACTTAAAATAAAATCTTAGGTTATAGCCGTATTATTTCGATTACAAATAGTTTTCAAAACAATAAAGTGGCAGCTGAATTGCCAGAACAAGTGCAAGCGCGACGGCCATTTTTAAATGTAGGATTAACCAGGATTAACCGATATATTGTCTATGCTTTGAGTAACGTATTTTCACGGATTATGTGTAGTGAATCTGAGAATTCGTTGATTTAGATGTTTTCACTGCCCCCACTCTGCCCGACCGGGAAAAGTACATTTTTACTAGTGAAAGTATAGTCTCGCTAAAAATGCAAATTCGCTGTAACATATACATAGCTTGAGGAAAAATAGTCAGTTAGAACTGGCAAAGGACATATTTTCTTAAATAGCAGGTGCTGATGACGTTAAAATAAAGGGACTAGATGTATCGGTTTGATTTGACACTCAGCGTCTTAGAAAACATCTTGCGGTGGATTTAATACAATTCAGCCACATTTTCTCATCAATGTACTTGAAAAAACAAAGTTGACATATGAATTGAATGCAAAAAATATTGTTTGGTTACTGTGCACTGCATCAGGAGTACATAACAATGCCCAAACACATTTTTTGTTATCAAATCCTTATATTTTGAAGGAAACATCGATTCATTCAACCCAGGTAAGCTGCTTCTGCAGTAGTCTATTAGGCCTGTTTTACTGTTCATCACTTCAAACATTGGTTCCTTTAACTACATCTTTGTTTATCTTTTCTGCACCCTGATCCAGCGACATGCTTTTGTCTCTTCTCATGAGAGCCCTCGGGGAAATAGATACAAATCTCGGGCCATGAATCGGAGTCGGCAAGGTATTCTTCGAAGACCTTAAAACGTTTCTCAAATTTTCTTTGAAACTGTAATTCCTCGAGCTGAATCCGCTCTTTTCCGGAGCGTCCTCTTTGGAAAACTCGATAGTGAAACCATTACTTGGCCCGATGTCTTTAGAGTCGGATGAATTCATGTTTTGTTTTGCAGCTCTACTCTTCTTGGATGAAGCATTTAAATCACAGTCTACATTGTTTACAAAGGGTTCAGATAAGAGTCGGGGTACAGGGTCTTCACCGAATGGACAGCAGACGGGGGTTAGAGGGGCAGACACGGGAGCCCTAGGAGTGTTGACATCTCCAGTTGAACAAGATATTTGCCTCATTGATTGTGGTACCCTTGAAAGAAAAATTATATTTATTGTTTAATTGTTCACAATTCATTAATTAATTTTTCTTGTAAATGATGAAGAATAATACTCTTCAAAAAGTGCATTTCATTAACTTATTTCTAGAATTCGTTTTTTTTATGATCGTTGAATTGGGTGAAAAACATAAACTATGTTATCTTTATGTGGGTTTAATTATAATTTTGCTACTGATGAAGAACAATATTCTTCAAAAAGTGCATTTCATAAACTCATTTCTAGATTTTTTTTATGATTGTTGAATTGGGTGAAAAACATTAACTGTGTTATCTTTATGTGGGCTTAATTATAATTTTGCTACTCATAGTTTATGTTAAAGCTAAATCCATCAATAATATTAGTTTCTTCACATATATTTTGTTTGTTCTTAGCACAATTACGCATATCGTGACATACCTGGGTCTCGGATCATGTGCTGATGCTCGAGTTGTGCTCCTTCGTAGTGGTCGAGCGGTAGCTCTCTGCGAGATGCGAAGAGAACTGAAGGGTACTCGGTTTGTCGCTCCCTCTCTGCTAGTTACGGCAGACTGCTGACGCCCTACCACAGTGTTACCCGCTAAAACATAATAGGACAGATAAATTGATATTATGCCTATTAGAAAAGAAGTTTCTCAATGAGTCATTGATTGTCTTAATGTTCCAACAAATGCCCTTTCTTTACAAGAAAAGATATGAAGGTTTTATTTAGTGTTATAATATTAAATCTCTGCTATTTAATCTGTACCCCAAGTCAATATTTATGGAAGTCCTAGATGCTACTGCTCTAGGGATATTGGTGAACGGAAAACTATTGTATAAAATTAGATTTGCAGACGATATAGTGCTATTTGCAGACAATGCTATTGAAGCAAATATGACCAGAAGATGAACACTCGTAAAACCGAATTGTTAATAGCATCAAAAAAATCACCTTCGAAGTCAAATATAAAGAATAAATTGAACATTCGATGTGTGGAGCCCGACGTAGGTTTTTATTGATTGTCAGCCCAAGATATCTTGTTTCTATCTTTTTATCGATTGTGTCACAGTTGCATTTAAGATTTATGCTTGAAATACATGTATGTGTTGTGATGTTGTTTGAGAGGGGGAGATTCTCTGTTTTTTTTTTATCAAAAAAGCCAATTATTTTCTTTATCAAGAGATATTTATCTTATTTTTATTCCTTATGTACAATGTTTAAAAGTATTTTTCTAATATGTAGTCTTTCTTGTGTTTGTGTTTTATTTCTTATGTGCAATATTTAATTTTTTTTTCTAATGTGTAGTCTTTTCTAACGTTTAAACTTAAAAAAAAGCTGTACAGGTGGTTGCTTCAGAACAGACCTTGTCTAGTGAAGCAACTACCTTAATTTACAATGTATAAATTCATACGAAATAAATAAATATACTTATAAATAAAAAAAAATAAAAAAATTGTATCGTCAATGTAGCAAAGATTACTGATATCTTGAGCACTAATTATTTTGATTTTTAGTTTATGATAAAATTATCTTGTTTAATAAAAATCATAAAAATATATGTTATATAATTTAAATAGAAAGACACCACTCAAGTGCACAATAATTGGTCATCTGACAGATTTATTTCGCAATATGTTGTAGGTAATAAGTTCTGAGTAAAAATAGTCCAAGCTATGTGTGAAAATTTTGGAACGTTGCATAGATTTTTTTAAATTTTATCAATTGTTATTTTTTACATAGAGATATAGTGATACAATAAAAAATATATACAGGTGTACCAGAGCTAGCAGCAAAAACTTGGCCGATTCCTGCCTATGTGATGAGTCTAAAAGTTAAATTCAAAAATTTAAAAAAGTTTTGTTTTACAATGTTTTTATCATTTCATTTAAATTGTATTGAAGCAAATTTTTCATAATCTTATATATGTTACTGCAATGATAGTTCAACTTTTTTCAAAAAATAAGTCAGAAATATTGAAAAAAAAATGCAACCTTTGATATTGTATGTCTCCATAACTATTGATATAAGGTCATAGTTGCTCTAACATTTTAGACTCATAACACAGGCAGGAATCTATTGGCCAAGTTTCTGCTGCTAGCTCTGGTACACCCTGTATCTAATACAAAAGTATTTTTCAACAAACAATTATAAAAATAACAAGCCACAAACAAAAATAATAATAAAAATCACAAACAATAATATCCCAAGATGAAATATACAATGAAAAATATTAAGCCATCTGTCATAATGCCAACATCTCTATCAATACGATGTAAACATTGACTTAAATTTAATATTCAAACACTTTGGATGAAGAAATTAGTAAATGTGTGTAATAAGCTGATTTATACCAACTTTTAAAATAAAATCAGTACCTACTTATTCTATATAATTTTCATAACGTCAAAATTGACACACTGTATAATGTTGTATATTAGGGGGCAAGACATCGTTGATGAGAAAAGACCCGATTGCTACACCATGTGGTTTAATACCCGGTTAGTAACGCAAAGGAGTGACTTTGGATTAGTAACAACCCCCAATGAAAAAAACACATGTGTTCTGTTCAGTAACTGCACTTACCACATATCATTTCAAAAAAAACTTCACAATTTTGGAGCCTCTATCACAATTGTCTAAAATTTCCGCCGTGGGATGTGTTACACTGTCTTCTGTTGACGTCCCTTCTTCGGACAAATTATCAATTTGTTCAAAACTATAAGAGTCCTCAAAGATTTCTTGAAGTGAAATAAATTAATGCATTAGCAAAGATTAATTATTCAAGTATTCTAGTTCATATGTTATAATTGGGAAGAATATCACATGTAAAAATGTTCTCAGGTTTTCACGGCCATTCAAAATCTTCTGTGCATAGTTTTCTGGGATATTCTGCCATGTATATCTGACCTCTCTGGCCGAAGTTTCGGGTCCCATTGCAGGGTATATCATCAGGGCTTATCAATTGCATGCAATGAGCTTGCAAATCGGTTAGATGTGTAATTGACATATTTTCATCAATTTTATAAAAATGAATTTAACCTCAACGATGTAGTGAATTTGAATTATGGTTGTATGTTGCTATAGAATGACAAGATTAAATGTTATTTAATTAATTGATTGAGTTAAAGGCTAGATAGGTCAGATAAGGTATCTCAATATTTCAGGAGCGTGCAGTGGGAACATCGCAGCATGACTTTTACATAACCAATTATTTGGAAAAAATCAGAATACAATATATATTTCATAATTTTTCTATCCCAATTGTTATCATAGCATTCATATTTTGGTATATCATAAAAATCTGTAGCATTAATATTTGTTTCTATTTTTTTTTTCAAAATATACTGTTCGATATTCGTGACGTCACGTTGGCACGGAAATCGATTGTTTACAGAATATTGTTCTTTTTCTTATGTGGCAACACTGATTGGTCTTTTTACGAAAATTATCCTACTCTCAACCATTGCCAATTTACCTTTCGTTTGACAAGTTCTCGATCCAATACAGTCCATTTTTCCCGACCATAATCCCAATTCCCCCACGTATGTGGCGATTTCGCTTAGCGTACATATACGTTTACAAAAAAGTCGTGCTTCAATATTTCCACTGCACATGTCTGCAATATTTATGTGATGATATTTTAACCAGCGACACACTAACCGTTATTCTAGATTTGTACCTGATTGTATCAAATAATGACTGGCAACTGATTTTTTGATAATTCGACGAGCATCGGTACAAGACAACAATTAAATCTCAGTTACCAATCAGATACAAATCTCAAATCACGGTACCATGTGCAACGTTATAAAACAGTTATAAAACAACGGTTTATCCATCACTAATATTGATTCATTATCATATCAGCATTGTCACGATATGGCAAAACAGTAGAAATTAATGAAAGCTGAGAAATAAAAGAAAGTAGAGTAAATGTTTACATATTAAAAAAATAAATAAATAAAGCATACACCTTAAAATATATGTTTTTAACAAAACAAACATATAACTGAGTATTGTTTTTATCACGACCATTGCCATAAGATGCCAGCAACCTCTTGAAAGTATTTTTTTTAAATTTTAAGCATGACTACAGGCCTAGAGGCCTAATTATTGTAACAAATCCTATTATAAAAAAATTCAGAAAGTCAAATTCAAATTCAGAGGGCCATCTGAAGTTGTGTTAAAAATAATACTCAGTTGTACTTACTTACATACCATCACCCCGTTTCCCCGTGGGGGTAAGCAGAGAGGATAGAGCGCCACACTCTTCTGTCCTGACATACAATTCTCGCTTCATTCACATTCATACATCTTCACATGGTTGTTGAGGCTTCTAACGGGATCAAAATTTGGTTTTAAAATGTAAAACGGTGTGGCATATAGGACGGTTTGCTGAACGCAGCGCTTGGGCGGTCATCTGCCCACGTTCAAAGGCTTTGACCATAGAACCGTTTACACGCATTCAAGTCTGTACCTCAACGAATTGTAACATTCATATTTTAAAGAGCATCACGTAAATCTCGAATCATCTGAAATAAATCAGATAACCAGTCGGGTGCCGGAGCGCAGATCTGCGCTCCCTAGACACGTATGCGAATTCGGCCTATTTTACCTGCGTTTATGGGTTTTTAAAACTTATCATCGGTTATATCTCAAGTTTTTGAATGAATGAACGAGTTTTATTTGTCAAGTAACCTCATCTGCCAAGCAAATGGGAAAAAAAGCATTCCAAATATTATCTTCGAACCGCGCATAATTGTGTTATTTATCTGCTAAAAAGTGTTTTTTTTTGAAAATATTGAAATACAATATATTTAGTGTTATTGCTTCCATGGTTTTATTCGATAAACGTGTGCGTACATACATTTCTGACAGTAAATTTTATTACCTATTTTCATAATTATTAATAAATAAGTAATTATTGTACAAGTAAATATAGAAATATAAGTAATTTTTAAAGTCTGTATATTGAGAAACCAGAAACTGCAACTTCTTAGCGATTATTGTTGATTTTTGAAAAGTGTCTAAAAAACAGCAATCGTGCGCGAATTTGCGCGGCAGACAGGCTCCATTCCACGTTACGTACGTCCGGCATCCGACCGGTTAACCTTGTTCACTACGCAACAATCTGCCTTGTATACTCGCTTAATTCGCTTATGCTTTAAGAGTAACGGTCCAGAGTAGAGACCATAAATGGATTTTCCACAAGCTATCTATGCATATTTCTGCAGCTTGAATTTGCTTTTTATATGTTCATGATTTCAGGCTTCAACTCAATACCGGAACTATGAGAACATGAAATGAATGGAAAATATTGGAACAAGAATCTTAACGCCACGGATGATAAATAAGTTTCCAAACAATCATATCAATATTCTAAAAGCCATGATGGAAAAGATACGGAAGAGGTATTTCATCGTTTTGCCTACCTCTGTAGTATTATGGTACTACAACACATAATTTAACCGTAATTAATCTGTATTATAAAAATCATATAAGTACTCATATATTATTAACTTACGAGTATTCTGTCTCCGCCGCTGTTGCACCATTCCGTACACTACGGCCGCCAAGCTGCTGTGCTGCGAAGGCTGTCTTCGGCACGTCGGACCACTCTGGACCCTGCGGCCTGAGACAAAGTAAGTCTCCATCTGCCCTTTGCCTTTCACAGTCACGAGACCGCGACAGGTCACGTGGTAGCCGCGAGACTCCAGCAACTGGACAATAAATTGATTTTTAAAGAATGATGAATTTGAGCGCATGATTTTAGGAATCATTCCCTGCTACACTCCAGAAAAAATTAAAACATGTTTTAATTTTTTTTTTTAAATAATAGAAATAAAGAAATATGTATTCTTATAAAAATGTCCATCACTAAAGCTACTAAGACTAAGACACTACGCTATTCTAGATGGTGTTGTTCTCATTGCCTTAACTGGCGACCGAAATATATAGTAAAATTATGTAATTTTTGACAGCTAGGAGTTATGTAGGTATCTATATATAAAATATTATCTATGGTTCATTGACACTTAAGCCCGAATCGAGAAGACATGAAATTTTGTGTTTTAAGGTGGTCTTTTGATGAAGAAAAGAGGGAAGGAAAATAGCAATAGAATATTTGGAACCTGATGGTAGAAGAACAGTGATACTTTAATACTATGTATTAGTATTCTTTTGTACTCAATAAATTAATAAATAAATAAAAATTTTTAAAATACAGATACATTTGTAGTGTCAAATTCCAAACCCCCCCTAAAAGGGATTTTGGATAATTTCAATTAATGCTTTATGCAATATGCAGTTTTGTAGATTTTTTGTCAACTACATGCAGAACACATTGTTTCTTGCAAAAATCACTTTCATACAATTTTTTTTAAATAGAGATGTAAACACGGAATACGTGTCACATCAATATTCTCACTATTTTCAAACTAAGCTAAACGCTTGTGCTATGAAAATACGACTAACTTGCTGGTCTAGAGTGAGATTCGAACCCGCGACCTTTGGATCACGAGACCTTTTTTACATGCATTGCATGATAAAAATCAGGGTTTGTCAAAATACCACAAAGAAGGTCATCAAATAATGTTAGAGAGTTTATGATTTAGGCGCTACATACATATATTGTTTTTCTGTAACGCAATTAGAATAAAATCAGTATATAAATAAAAAATTGAGATACAAGATCAAGTGATGCTCGGAATGCATATGTAAATTAATTTGTTTTGAAAGAGTTTCACAGACACTAAAATATTTATCTACAATGTTAGGTCTTACAAAGTGTCTCAAAAGTTCAAAATGTTAAATAAAAATAAATACTCTGACTTGTCGGAATTTCCATGGTTCCAATAATCCTAGTGGGCGATTGAAATATATAATTTTTTAAAGTAATAGGTTGACAAATTGTTGTGATTTTGTTTAACATTTTGCTTCCATGGTTTGTCATGGGATCACATTTATTTGAAGAGTATTTATCAATGAAAATGATTACTTAAAAAAATATAACCAACCTGAGCAGTATACTTTGGTACTTGAATGTTCCCCATAGCGCCCGTCGAGTCCATCCGAGAAGCTTCGTTCACCGTGTCTCCCCAAATGTCGTACACTGGCTTGCGGGCGCCAATAACACCCCCAACCAGAGGTCCACAACTTATACCTGGTTGGTAAATGATTAAAACATGTCAATAATCGTATCAAAAACATATTATATGGTTACCATGCATAAGACTGTTTGGTGTTTCCTTTTTTCAAAATTATTGAATTAAATTATGGTTAATAGTTAATTTTACTGCAGAAACTTTACACATCACCTTAAAAAAGTAACAATGTTTTCTAATTATGTATATTCATACATAGGTTTTTTTATATAATTTACACATTCACTAAGTTTAACTAATAATGCCTCACAAGATGAAAATTCTCCTGGGGCAGTAATATTACTCACTTTAAGAGTTTTCTTATCCTAGGTTAACACACAATCAGTTATAAAAAAAAATTAAAAAGAAAAATAAATATACAATAACAAGAATAAAGAGGTTGATAGAATAACAAAAATAAAACAAAACATAAAAATGTAGATACAATAACAATAACAAAAAAAAAAGATAGATACATCATAGCAAATATGTATGCTACAATGTCACATAGAAGCCAGATACATATAAGCGAGTATTTGCCAGTTCTTCTTATCAAAAGGGTGGATCACTTCTTCAGCATACTTCCTACTTGAACTTTTTAACCAATTTAATATGGTAATCAAAATGGCTGTGTTTTACAATCCCCTTTATTTCGTTTGTTAGATTGTTAGACACGTGGAGTAATAAATTTGAAGTATCTTTGTCCAAAATATGTTTTCATATTGGGCAATTCTGTTTGCTGGCCCCGTGACACATGTTTTTTGGGTTCTATTATATGTATGTTATCTTGTTTATGTGAAATTTGATTAGTAAGGTTTGGAGGTATGATTATTTTGGATCAAGAATGTTAAATATTCTAAACATTATGGGATTCAACCGGTTAGAACTAACGGTTTGCGTGAACTGATCACTATGATAAAATTACAGAAGTTCGTAGAACCAGTTCCCGGATTGTTGAACAATAAAAGTTTATACATATCTAATGTAATTATTCCAAAGAGTAGGGGTGATTCTTCAACAGGGCAATGAGTTGTCAATTAAATTTGTAAATTTACTCAACAATTTTTCAATCTGATATGACTAATAGCAGATACAAAAAAATAAGTAAGTAATGAAAGAGAGAATCGGTTTGTACAAACTTTGAATTTCAGTATTGCATACATAAACGGACATAACATACGATTACTTCACGTGACCTAATAAAAAATGCTACAAATAAAATTATAAATAGTTTATTTCATAACCACGTTTGTTAGTTTTCAAATAGCGTTAATTGAAATGCATTTATTTATTATGTTCAGCTATATTTTTTGTAAAATATATATAATTTACTAAAAATCTTTACACAAGATTATAGAAGGAATGAAGGTGACGTATGGCAATACGATTTAAGTAATACTTGACCCAAAACTGTGTTGCAAAAGTGTAATCAAAATAATCAATACACTTTTTGAATGACTATCTAAAGAAAAATGGTGTGGTGGGGTACTTCCAGCAGTAGATTAACAATTGCTAATGATGTTGATGATGACCATCAAAAGGCAATATGTGAACTCTTAAAATGCTGGACATTGGGCATTTCAATTAATTCAAATTTTGTTAACTAACCAACTCTAAGATGGAAGTTATTGTAGCTGTGGATGTTGACCTCCTCCAGGCGCTGCTTCATCGCTATTGCGAAGTCCACAAGCGCGCACAAGTGCTCCAAGTCATCGTGTACGCTCTGAAACCATGAAATCATAATAAAAACATAACATCAATAAATAATTAATATATGCAGTAGAAATGCACTCACAGCAAATTATTTGGATATCAGTATATTATTATGCTTGAAAAGAGGAAATGGTCCAAAGAGCAGCTGATAGCTGTGAACCAATGGAAGCTTGGATAAAAATAATTGTGAGAGATAAATTTGTCAGATGTGCAAAGGCAGAAAGATCTCAAAGGCAAAAATCGATTCATGAATAAATAATTATGAAAATAAACCAAAAAGTGATAGCTACAAGAGTTAAATAATAAACTACAATTTAAACAAGCATGTAATTATTGTTTTCACATGTACTTGGATGATCTTGCCAGTACAGTACAATACAACAATAATGGTTCTTTTTATGATCCATATTATTTTTTAAAAACAGTTATTTTATTTGAGACGGGTCATATATTTGAAATACCTTTTCATCTGGATTTAGTCCCGAGGCAGCCATGTAAGTAGCCCCCACTGTTTTAATTTTTTCTATGCTCTTAAAGCGTGGCTCGTCCAAAAGTTCATCAAAGTCGGCTGGAATGTAAAAATTACTATATTAATATTTATAATTACAATCCATTCAGTATATATTAATGCAGTGTGCATAATAAATTTGCACAAGTTGATTTAGTAAACATTGTTTATTACTTATTATGTGCTGGGAAGGCAATCAATATGTTTAATATATATATATA